>PVKS010012698.1:0-52791 GCA_004027875.1 Aplodontia rufa
GCAGGGTTACCCAGTTAGCAAGGAGACTGAATCAGGAACAGACCATGAACTCCATCTGAAACCAGGATGCAATTTAAACACATACAGGGGTGTACAGCAGCCAGGCCAAATGGCTCAAGAGAGCCGAACATTGAATTTCCAGAAATGTTATGAGCTGGCTAATGGATATCCTCATTATTAAGTTATATGATTAAATTAGTTACACAGAAAACAAAAGTAAGAACCAAGCACAATATGATTTGTAATTTAGGTATGTTTATTATCTATGCTCTGAGGTTATCCACATCTATGGTAAGTGTAAAGTGGAAATACTATATATGCAGTGGTGTGACACTGAACATATCTTTCCAACTCTCTGTTAAACAACCTCAACAACATGAAAATCAGCTGGGGCATGAATATTTACACCACAGTAATCAGCAAACACCTCTCAACCACTCCATGTCAAGGGAGCCGGTTGTCAAACCTTTACCAGCACACCCCCACCAGGGACATCAAGCACATGGTAACAGTGTCCACAAAGGGATTTCATTTTTGAACAAAATGTCTTTTATTCAAAGTTTAGCAAACTCTTTTCAGCAGCTACATGGACTCCTAGGTAACGAAGAAGTTTAATAAATTTGTGTGATAATAATTTAAGACTATAAATAATTTATCTGCCAAAGCTTCCTGGCTGGCCTTTATGCCTTTGTAGGAAAGTGATCCATGCTGACATTCTGAATAAGGTTGGCAAAATGAGTGGGTGGAAGAGTGGTGGTGGAAAGTCAGCTTGCTCTCAATAATGTATGAAGCCCCATGCTGGGGAAGGGGGTCCTTGGAGAAGCGCTGGGCGGCATCTGCTTTCATCTGGAGCTGACATCCAGGCCAAGGCGCTGCCCTGAGTGGGAGGCACAATTGCTGGCTTGTACGCAGCTGTCCTTCTCCTGGTGGGCAGCGCTCTTGAAACTCAGGGCTGAACAAATGCACACTGAGAGGCAGGCTCCCCTCACCCTCACCAAAGAGCACGGTAGATGTTAATTAGCAGGTTGGTGAATCATGCTTGAAAGGGAGATTTAGGGAGTCAAAAAAAATCACATGGTGAGACAGAAGGACTGCCCACCAAAAGGGAGGTAAGAAGGGTTCAGCTCCTGCCAAGGCGGGATAGACAGTCTGGCAGAGACCCTCCCCCAGAGGAAAGCCGAAACAGGGAGTTAGATCTGACCCAGCCGGGCAGGCCCAATGCAAAGCCAGAATTTCGCATCCACTGCCCAAAAGATTGTTTATGACTGACATGTGGCTGGATCAAACGCGCACCCAGCTGGGAGGGAGGTATGTGGATGGAGGGTACCTGGGTACTCCATGCTTTCCACTCAAACGTGCAGCAAACTTAAAACACTCTAACAATAGTTCAATGATTAACAAGAAAAAAGTGCACATGTCCTATGCCCTGTGTTGAGCAGAACTGTCTCCTGGTGGGTGTGAGGCCACATGGAAGGTCTGTCAACGCTGCCTCTGGGTGTCTCTGGGGCACACTTGGGTCTCAGGGGGTCTCCCCTGACCACTGGTTCTCACACTGCACAGCAGGCTGGCCTCACAGGGGGTTTCTCCAGGTGCACCACCTTTGTGATGTCAGATACCCCAGGAAAACACCATGGACCTGTTGGAGAAACTGAGGCTGTGTTCCTCCAGGATCCCCTTCCACTGTCTGCTTCTCTCCCAGAACCCTGACTTTCGGGCAGCTCTGGCAAATCTCACCAACTTCTCCCAGGTGGCAGAATACGGTCCACTTCTATATTTTGGGGTTTTTTTTTGGGGGGGGGGAATGATCTATTATACCTAGGAAAAGTGAAAGGAGCAGCCTGCTTAGAAAGCCCATGTGGTAAAGCCTGTACCCACTCAGCTTCTACACACAAATACTGCTACTCTTTTCCACCTTGATAGTTACGAAATTGTGATATAAAATCTGACTGCTGCTTAAATATGTGTGATTATTCGACTACGAGTCAATGTGGATAACACGCAGATATAAATGCAGCTAATAAGTCTCACTGTAATGATTAATCAATTTATGAATACATTATTTAAACTAATAGCTCAGGTAGGGTATCTTAAACAAGTTACAGAGTACATCGACCAATTCAAATACCAGCTGCCGGATCAATAGCAAACTGTAAGTAAACTCTGGGGAGCAAGCGCACGTGGAAAAAAAAATTGCGTGAACAAAAGCATCTTAGATGAAGAAAATGCGTGACAATTTTAATTTTTAAGACCAGTGCACAGTACTTTAATACATACCAAAGCTTAAAGAGAAAAGTAAAACAACTACATGGTACTGCAGATCCGGCTCCCAATCCGTCCCAGGCAGCAGCGGTCCTTAAGGGCAGCTCACGCAAACATGTGCCCAGATAAATCACCGCATACATTCTCACAAAGACATTGTATCAAGGGGAGTTTGATTCGTTAATCAATGCTACATTGGGTTCATCTCATAAGATAGCATATTTATCCACGGACTTGATTTATAAAGATCCCTTAATGGGGGGTAAAAGTGTGTCCAAAAATTAAGATTAGCAATTTTCATGGCAGGGGCTGGTTCCCAGTCCACACCAGGGGACACCTGTTCTCTTAAAGCCATGAGGCCCCTGTGCTGTTAACCACAAGGGGGTTTCTGTTAGCAAAACACACCCTCACATTATAAGTGTCGTTCCTTCCTTTTTTTTTTTTTTTTAAATTAAGGCTGACTAATGTGAGTTTAATAAATAAACCAAAAGGGCCTGATGATTTCCAAAGGTGGGATATTTTATCACAGCTCCAAGTGATGCTGCATTTTAAAAAATTAATTAGTATCTTGTGAGATTGGCCACACATCATTGAGTAAGTAACAGCAGCCGAGTGAAACAGATGAAATATTGGTAAGCGATGCGGCCGCAGTATAAGTATGTGAAGGGGTCAGAGGTTAATCCCTATTGATTTTCCCAGTCTGTGCACAGCACCGCTGGGAGAGGCCGGTTCTGCTGGCAATCAGCTAGCACAAATACATTATAAATCTTACTGTCCGCCTGCACTGATCAGCGTCACTTACTTCCTTTGCTAAAGACCATTAAGAAACTACCAAAAAAAAAAAATCTACCCAGATGCTGGCCGAACGGAAACATCAAAAGTCTCCAGCGTGGGACATGCTCCTGAAGATGAGGTCCAGATAGCAGGGGTGCATCCCTGGGAGCGGTTCTCCCTGGGAAGGGACATGCAACTCTGTCTAGGGTAGATCCAGTCCAGAGAGCAACTGTGATTCTTCTTCAGATGACCTTCAGCACCAAATCAAAAGGGAAAAAGTATCTTCATATTCAAAGGTGAACAAAGAAGAAAATGAACGTGTCCCTCTAGCTGGCAGGGCTAGTGGCATCTCCAGGATTGCTTTATGAAGTGTGGCAGAACACTGTAGCTAAGGAAGGGCAAGTCCAAGGGCCCTTTGCATCCAGGGGCCCTGCCTCGATTCCTTTCACAAGGGTCCCCCAGCTGCACAAACCTCAGTTCCTCCAGACCTGCCCCCAACTCCAACCATCCCCCAGGAACAGCGACAGAGGACTTTGCTTCTATCTGTCCTTCTTTAAACAGATTGTACCATGTGTCTTCTATGAGCCCGGAACTCTTGGTAGACACTGGGAAACAGATGAATAAGACTGGTCCTTCCCGAGAAAAACGTGTTCTACATCAGACCACTGACTCTTACAATGTGGTCCTGGGAAACCATCTTGGAGCCAGGAAGTACTCTGCCATTTACCAGTCGGGCAACTCCCAGCTTACTACTTAACCTCTCTGAGCTTCAATTTCTTCACAGGGAAAAGAAGGATAATATTAGCCATTCAAATGTACTTACCACAGGAGAAAATATTAAATTACATATTGGTTAATTTTTAAAACATGCGTAGCTACTTGAAATCAGGGGGCAAAAACACCAACAGTTTAACTTCCTCAACCTCTGCTTCAGTGATAGGAGTTATAGAACGGCAATGGATCCATCCATCTCCCTTCCATATCAAGAGACTGCACAATCCATGGATTCTACCTATTTCTCAGAACAGGCATGATTATAAGCATGCTCTAAGTCACTCTTCAGAAATGGATTTTTTAAAAGCCCTTGAAAAGCATACGAAAGCAAAACATATCAGAGATGCAGATGTTGGGCGGTTCAGTGTGAACCAGGGATAAGAGGGAGTTGAGAAATCTTTGGGGGAGCAAGGGTTCCCTTTCTGCACAGAAATTTCACATTTTATTTTAAAGCTCCAGCCTCAACAACATGAACAGTAATGCCCACAGACAGGTGTTATATTTGCATGGTGTCCACGTCTGCTGCATGTACACACAACACACACCACTCAGTCCCCTTCCCTAGGCAAAAGACGTGGCATTCTTGTAAAAGTTCTGGCGAGTATGGCCAGGATGCTGGGAAAACCAGCTATCGTCACAGTTTTTCAGAATTCCATCACCTACGCTCAACGTACTAATGTGCTGATATCAGAATGTATTTCAAAAAAAAAAAAAAACAAACTTTAAAGACTTTTAAAGTGAAGGGTGGAGGCTGGGGTCTGCTCTGCCAAGTTAATGATAAACCAAGGTACATCCAGCTAAGCTCCCTCCAGAAGCTCACCCTCTGTGCCAGGACACCCCTTCAATCAATGACGACTCCTCCTCACAAAACCTTTTATTTCAGGATTTTCAGCTTGATTGAAAGGATGCCGTACTAGCAGGCAGAGAATAAACTGATTTGGATCCCAGGTGAACAGTGAAAACCGAGACAGAGGCCACCTCCTCTTTCAAATCCTAGAGGCTCCTGCCTGCCTTTAATTTAGGGAAATTAAGGACATGCACCTCCACTGCCATTTCTTTATAAGTTATGAATGCGAATCATTCTGTTGGCTACTGTCTTGATATGGTAGAGGGTGAGAGTGACAATCTTTGAACTTGTGCAGGCAATTTCACAATTCCCACTGCAACTTTCGACTTTTTTTTTTTTAAGAGAGAGACAGAGAGAAAAGAGAGAATCTACTTTATTTAGTTTTTCATGAGGCTTTCATCGCTCTAAGACTTCACCATGTATGTGGTGCTGGGGTTCGAACGTGCGTTGTCGCACATGCCAGGCACGCACCGTAACCGCTGAGCCACTGCTCCAACCCTATAGTTTTTGGATTTGCTTCTAAGTTCCAGTCAAACTGTCATTGTGTTGACCTTATAGCAGGTACAGAGCTTGTACCAGGGGTAGCTCAGCTGCAGTGAGCTTTGTTCGCTCACCCTTGCATTCTAAATATGCTGTCCCCCTTGCAGAAATCTTTCTGGGCCGTTTGTTCACTTGGTGAGGCCGCCTTGGTTGGGAGTAGGAACTCTAGCGTCTCAGTTCACTGACGTGTGCACCCAACTTTGCAATGCGTTTCAGAATCTGGAATCCACATGGGGTAGAGGAAGACCAGAGGCTCCACCACACACAGACCCCAACCTGACTTCAAAGCCTTCAAAGCCTTCAAAGTACTTTGTAACATTCAAACTCTGACATTTCTTATACCAAGACTGAACCTAACCATCTGTATCAGGTAGAACTTTTAGATGGCTTAGAAGTACTCAAATCATATTCAAGTTCACAGTTCTTTGTTTTTAATTTTTTTAACAACTGTAAACACCAGCAGGTACTATACTTGTTTAAGAATAATGATTTTGACTGGGGGAGCACTTTTGATACCCTTGGAATGCTAAGAAGTTTATTTTAAATATTGTGACAGCATTAAATTGAGTTCTGTATTATATTTGACATTCTTATAGCTCCGGACAGCAGAGGACCAGAGAGAGCACCCACGTCAACCCATCTGTTCAACATTTGTGAGCTGACATGCATCCCCTGAGAGTATAGGTCCTGGGAGCTGGACCACCCAAATCTACCACCTCCTTATTTAGTGTATCTGTTTTCTTACCTATAAAATATGGATAATAATCTCATTGGACATTGGAAGAATGATATGTGTAAATCCAGGCAAAGTCTTTAAAGCACTAGCTGGTATCCAATGAGTATGAGATATTCAATAAGACATGAAAAAGTTTAATGGATAAATAAAAGTTGTAATGTTTTCTTTCGGCACACCAACGGATCCCTGTTCATATTTTGGGAACTTCTACTTTAGAGTAGAGCTACCCCGCGGAGTGTTCTACTGTGGTAGTCATGTTCTGCCCTTGTGCTCCCCAATATGGTAGCCACTGACCACATCAGGCTGTCCAGCGTTGGAACCTGTGCATCTGAGCACTGACTTTTTTTTTAAGAGGGAGGGGATAGTATGAGAGAATCAATTTTATTCAGTTTTTCATGTGACTGTTGTTGCTCCAACATTTCGCTGTGCATGTGGTGGGGCTGGGGTTCAAACCTGCATTCTGCCGCATGCAAGGCAAGCACCGTAACTGCTGAGACACCACTCCAGCCCCAGGAACTGACTTTTAAATTGTGCTTGACTGACATTAAAATACTGCATGTGGCTCCTGGCTACCGTGTTAGATAAGGAAGCTCTAGAAGGTACATTCACTACGTCTGATATTCCAGAGGACTGAGCTCAATTCCACCACCCATCTTTGGAGAAGGAGGAGCGGCTGCTTTCAAGAGATCCGGCCAGCCTCAGTTCCCTGGCTCTGATGCCAAAAAAGTCATCCCCTTCAGTCCCTAATTGCCTTGCCTTCTTGATGCTCCTGTGTCACTGTCACTGCCTGAGCAAGGAGGCACTATTGCGTTAGCATTATTATAAGCCTCAAATTTGTGCCAAGCTCAGCATGGCCTCCATTCCTGGTTTGGGTCTTGAATTTTGACTCAAGGAACTCCAGTGGATCCTACCTCTAGTCTCTGTCGGGCCTCCCAGGCAGAGGGAGCCTCTGCCTGGGAGTGCAAGTGACTACTTGCACTCTACAGAGTGACCTGCTTGTCAGCCTCCCTGGGACAGCGGCCACATGATTTTCTGGAAGCCATCAGACCAGAGAATGGGAGGTGGCCCATGTTCATCTGGACTGAGTATCTTTTATACCATCAGGCCACAAGAAGACGTCATTCTAAAGCCATAGGTTTCATAGCACTCAATATCATAACATAGTTCCAATAATGTTACTGTGTAAATTATGAAGTCCAAATAAAATATAGTTGTAAGGAAAAAATAAAAGTTTCAATGCTATAATGAAAGACTCCTCTAAATCCAACTTTCTCCCAGGCTGAACTAGGTCTCTGCTTCTTCCTGTTAAAATCACCGACGTTGTGGCTTTGACTTCCCGCTACATACTGTGATCCTGGAAGACAATGACTGACCCAGATTCATGATCTCATCCTTACTGTCTGAAGTAGTGACTGACACACTGTAGTATTCAATCTATTTTGAAGAGATGGAAGGATGGAGGGAAAGATGGATGGCTGGACCAAAGCAGCTCTGTAGTACTGGAATAATGTTAATCCAAATGGAAGAGGAGCAATGAAAACACTTTGCCCTTCTTACCAAGATTTTTTTTTTCCTTACCAAATACACCTACGTTATGGAAAACAAACAGAGCATTGCTAAACCTATTTACATTTGAGGAAGGCTGTATGTCCATGTTTGTGACTAGGCCCTGTTGATGTGAACAGTCTAGTGACGTCTACAAAATGACAAGATGAAAGGAGAAAAGGGGTCACTGGTGGAAACACCCAGACCAAGCTCAATGCTGGAAATCAGTCAAGGATGCCACACTGCAGATTCAGCTCACTCAGAAAGGGCCTGTCCATGGGAAGGGGAGAGAAGAACGAATCAAAACAACTAAGCAACTCAGTAGCAGGGCCAGCTGCCTCGTTTGAACTGCTGGGTGGCCTGAGTACACACTGCATACATATTCACAGGCACCACAGCAAATCCAGCCTCTCTGAAAACAGCATGAAAACACTCCTGCCAGCCAGGGTGGTGAACCAGCAACTCAACAGCCCCCTGGTGGCCTGGAAGAATTAATGCAGCTCCCCAAGGTGGAAGGCTCCCCTTGAGGCCTGGGTGGGGAGGGGACATGCAGGGTGGGCTTGGAGCCTGGAAGGGGAGAGATGCTGTGAAGTCATTTGTAAAACCGTAGACGTAGATGTGGCCCTCTTTTGTGGAGGGAGAGCAGTGCATCATTATCACTTCTTCTCTGCAGAGTCTGAAAGGAACCCCAGCAGTGCCAGGCATTCACCCATTCAACCTAACGTGTGCTTGAAGAAGCAGCTCATCAAATGAGCTCAGTCTTTCCATTTAAAAATATCATTTAAGGGAATTTTAAGCTGTCTGAGAAGATGGATACACTGTGTTTGTTTTCTACATTAATGAGCTATAAAAAGAATGGAATAGGCCATAAATACAGTATTTTGTAACAGCCTTTACTAAAAATGCTACTACTTGTGTTTATCATTTATATCCTTGTATACAACCTCAAAATTGATTACACTTTAAACCGTACATAACTTGCTGTGTTTTTCATTTTGTGCTATACTACGAACATTTTTATAACACAGTTAATATATTCCATATTTTGTGTTCTTATTGATTATGAATATTTCTTTAGGGGATTTTATTGCTTTTAAAATAACAAATGTTAGGTATTAAAAAATAGAAAAACCTATTGCAGCTTTTATATTTTTCCTTCCCCTGGTAATTCTAATACATACATTTTAGCACGAACATAACCGGAACATCTTTTCCCATATCTTTTATACTTCCTCACACTAATATTAAAAACCTACTAATAAGGCACATAGTAAAAGAATCAGATTTTCCCAACGAAACCCACCATTTAATGTGTTTGACTTGAATTCCTAATCCTTTCCTTCCACAATTAAAAAATTAAAGTGCCAAAAGATTATCGCACAGAACATGATGGTTTTACATCAAGTATATATTATCTTTCCTAATTGCCATTTCAGTTTATAGGCTAAAATATGATTTATACGTGATATGATTTCACTATTAATTATCAAATTGAAAAAAAAATAAAATCTACCATTATAAATTCTCTCCTGGAAATTAGTTTTATTATTTTTTCCATAATCCTATCACAGCAGCTGTAAGCGCACTGCGGCATGAACACTTTAATTTTTCCAGTTAGTTTTAAGCAAGCCCAGAGGTGAGGTTTAATAAGGATCAATGGCACTTTATCTGGGACAGGGCCTCTTCACAGCATGCAAATTACACAGTAACACTTAAAAAAAGAAATAGATTTAATTAAAAAAAAGTAGAACCACAGGCTCTGGAAATTCAATTAAAGGATTTATGCAAAGGTTTGCTAGGTTTTTATATGCAGTTACTGCTTACATAATGAGCTTTTCATATTAAAAATCAATAGGTAATCTAGACTAGAAGATCATCCCCTTAAATACATTTTTGAAATCAATTTGAAAAATAGTCCATCAACTGCTGTGACTACTCTTGCTGCTTCGATTACACTAAAAGCAATATTTAGATTGTAAGACGTGCTATGGAATAGCTATGCTGGGATATTGCTTTCAAGGGCTCTTACGCTTCTGAGTGCCTAGGATGATCACCTAGTAATTCAAGATTGTGTTAAATGTATAAATAATTTATTTAATTACCAGCAAAAGCCCATAGACGCAACCCCATCATATTTATAATGGTTTAAGGAAAGGCGGAAAAATAGGAAAGATCCGAAGGAGGAAGTGAGGAAAGGAGGAAGAGGCAGAGGATCAGGAGAGGGAGGGAGCGAGGGAGGGAGAGGAGGAAAGGAAAGACGGAAGGAGGGAGAGGGACTTTGCTCCCCCGATTGCCTATTGTGTACTCGCTACTCAGCCCTGGAGATACCCATTTTGCTTTAAAACTCATTTAGGTCTTCAACTGATGAAGCAATTAGCTACTTTATAACTTCAGGAGACTTTCCATCCTTGGGGATAATAGGGGACAGGTCTTGAAATAATAATGAAAGCTGATTCTCCAATTACATCCAGTCAGTTCACCACCTGTCTGGCAGCCAGATTTTGCCTGGATTCAGTAACCATGCAAACTCTAGTCCCACTTCCCAGAAATGATCACCTTTCAGAGGATGTGCCGGGAGGAGTGCAGGAAGGGAAGGGCAAGCCCAAGTCCCACTCCTGTCCTTTACATAAGGGATCAAGAAGAGACTCATTCTTCAAAGTGTCTTCTCATCAAGGGGGAAGTCATGGCCCAGGCTGTCTTCAGCCAAAGAGCCTTCTCAGAGCAGGACTCCATATTATAAAGGATTAACTTGTGACAGAGCGACACGCTAATCTCTCCTGCAAATCTCGGGAAAGGAGGAAGTAAAATATTCACAAACTCCATCTACCCAAAGCGCCTATCGGAGCAAAGGCAGCATTTTCAGAAGGTGCTGTTACAGCCGATCACCAGGAGGCCCTGCACTCCATTCCCAGGAGGAGGAGATGAAGGTGAAATGGAAACAGCAGCAGCTTCTCACCCTGAGATACGAATGGGCCCACGGGAAGAGCAGAGCCTGCCCTCAGGGTGCACCCGCAGCTGTCCAGGGGAGAGCTGAAGGAACAAGCATTTCATCCTCACCAGCACCTGGAGAGTGCCTGGGACACACCAGCTCCACCAGCAGCCACAGGGCCCGCATGCCTGAACCGGTCCACACTTCTGGACACATATTTGTTTGTTTCACAGTTTATGTTTATTCACAGTAACAAGGGACTGAAAATGGAGGTGCAGCATTTACGGAGAGCATCATGAGAGTGACAGGGAGTGACAGGACAGTGCACAGTGTCTAGAATGTGCACTTCCACAGAGACCGGAAGGGCCCAGGAGGGGGCTGGGAGGATCCAACCAGGAAGCACTGCAGGCCTTCTTTCTAGGATAATAAAAACACCCTAAAATCAAGAGTGTGAGGGTTGCCCGACTCTATGAATACATGGAAAGCCACTCACTGGTACAATTTAAACAGGCGAATGGTATGGTATCTGAATTACATGTTGATAAAGCTGTTATAAAAACAAGGTGCAGAGTGTGGATGGTAGCAAAAAAGAAAACCTGCAAAAGAACCATGTCAAGAAGGGAAAACCTCATTTCCACCAAAGTCCATCTTAAAAACATTTACGCCGTCTCCGTCTCTCTACAGAATATCTTCTGTGACAATCAGTTTAGAGGATTCACTAAAGTAAAATGTACAAACGCAATGTATTGGCTTCCTATCAAAAGGTGCTAAAATCAAAATAAGCAGAACCTTCCCACTGCACGAAGCTAGAGCTTTAGTACAAAACACCCCACGTTTGTATGATCCAAAAGTCAAATATGGAACTGTTTTGTAACAGTGTGAGAAGTGTTAGTAATGGAAGTTTGAACAATGTTAACACTTAAAATTTCAGCAGAACCATTTTAATCCATAAATGTATAAGAGTCATTTTACAGTGTGCTTAACAGTCAGGACCAAGAGCTGTTATAAAAGAAGATGCCCTCAATGTCACTTCATTTTCTTTTATTCTTATTATCACATTTAAATCTCTCTGCAAAAGTGGTCTTGATGGGTAACTTTATTACACATTTTGAGACTATTCATTCTGAACAGAACTTGCTCCAAGGGATTCGCCAATAAAGAGAGGCCACTTTCCCCTCATCGTCCCTAAATTCACACTGTAACTGCAGAGAAGAACGGCAGCACCCATGGTACTGGGACTTGGCACGCTGTGCGGCGCAGTGGCTTGACAATCTTAGAGGTGACTCTCTTTGCCCTGCAGAGGGCACCTGGTTGGCTGCAGGACCCTCTGTTAACACCTTTCTGTTCACCTTGCCAAGACTTGTGAACGAAGAGTGGGACAATGGGGAAAGTCAGGGCTGGGTCTTGCTGGAGGTCACGTTAGCTTTGGGGGCACTCACTCCAACCTGTCCACATTTCTCTGGGGAAGGAGGGTTAACACCTGCTCTTATGGCCTCTGCTCACGCTGCCTGAAGTGTCAATAACCACCGCCAGCTTTGTGGGCCACACCTGTGTCTTAGGACTGCTTGCCGACCACCAGCAACGCGTCCAGGCCTGAGTGTCAAGGTCTGAGTTCCAGGACTCTGAAGAGCACTCACATTTACGTTCCGTGTCATCGTCACAACCATGAAATACTATTGTTGCTTTTAATGGTTTTCAATCATCTAAAAATATTAAAAAAAGGGACTGCTGATGTAGCTCAGTGGTAGACCACTTGCCTAGCATACACAAGGCCTGGTTCAAACCCCAGTATCACAAAAAAGGAGGGAGGGAAAAAATGAAAAAGAACTCTGTTTGAAGCTAAACAGCGGCAGTAGGCCAGAATTGGCCCCAGGACCATGTTTTGCTCTCCTGTGTTCAACAACTGCCCAGGAGGAGGTGGAACAGGATCCCATGGTAACTTAGGACTCATCTTGCTGATGTCCCTCTATCTGATAACAAAACAGTGTACTTTTCTTCCACGTAACAAAGCTCTAAGGCGTTACAGAACAGCAACATAATTTACTTTCTGTTGACAGACAGACATTTATATTCCAAGCTTTCTGAATTTCTTCTTTCAGAAACAATTGTCAGGACCCCAAATTTTCTGTTACTTAAAAATGGGCAACGCCTTCCAGCATTGATAGCTGTGGAAGAGGCAGTAGCAGGCACAAGGTGGCCTTGGCTTAGAGGGGAGGAGGCTGCCCACACTCCCTGTGATCCAATCGCTGACATAGTGGGTTACAGGAACACGGTGTGCAGCCTGCCCCGGGAGCAACCGAACTTCTACATGGCAGGGTCTGAATCGGAGGTATACACAAGGATGGATGTCTATTTACACTGTCATTTCTCCTCTTTTGACCTTTGTTTCGCATCACTCCTCTGACCAATGAAAGCACAGGTTCCCAACAAGAATATATGCATAAATTAGCATTATTATAACGACTGATTGGAATCAAAGGAATGACTTCACTGAATAAAATGAAAAGTCTGAATTATGTAACATTTTGTTACATAGAAACTTCCGTAATATTTGAAGTATGTGTAGAATCAAAAACTGAAAACTATTTTCTGAAATAGCTTCAATGAACAGAAAAAAACACACATAGCAAATTGAGGCACTAAAGTGCTCTAAAAGCCTATTTAATAAGCTCGTACATTTAAATCACGATGATATTTACCCCACTCCTTGGCACAGAAAATCATTATCATCATGATGAGGATGACGATTAAGACTGATAGATGCTCCAGCCTAGCTCAAGCCAAACGATGTTCAAGGACTATATACTTTTATCTTCTAACGGATGTGGCCCAAATAAAGATTTTTAAATACCACAGGCAATTACCATGCTATAAACGTGTCCCAGAACAAAGTCACAGAGGAAAAAGGGCAATAATAGCAGCAAAGGCAAGAAGTACGAATATCACTTTCGAGGGTTCACGCACGATGGAAGTTCTGAGGCCACCACAGACCCGCGCTGGTGACAAGAATGCACCTGGGAAGTCTTCCCGTGTCACAGCTGGTGGCTTCTAGATACCGCTGTGGAGGACTCCCCGGCCGAAGTGAAATCTGATAATTCTTTACAAACACTGCATCAGACAAGTGAGGTGAGGGAAGACCCCGGTCGTCAAAGAGCTCTGGCCCCAGGCTCAGCCAGGAGCCCTCTGAAATCCAAGGTGCTCGTTTGCGCTCATTAACTGCAGCCTGGGAAGCAGGTGCTGGGGGCTGATGTGGTTGATGGCGCCATGGGCACTGAGCCTGGGTCGTAGCACTCCCACGCAGACCCCCTCTCGCAGTCATTCCTTTGGCTTTTGTCTCATACGTTGGGTCGTGGAAGCAAGAAGACTGTAGCAGCTGAAGGCCTCAAACTTTCATCCACAGCAGGAAGAAAGGAGGAGCAAAAGCACCAGCAATGCCTCGTCCTCTCTCCGGAGAGCCAAGGCTCCCAAGAAGCCCGCCGTAGATCTCGGTTTTTACTTGTAGGCTACGACCAGCCACGTGGACTCAGCTGCCAGGAGCGCTGTGAACCATCGCTGTGGCCAGGCTTTAGGGTGAGCGGCAACTGCACTGAGCACAAGGGTCAGTAAGCGCCAAGTCGTTCAACCCCAGGAGGCTGGGCTAGGGAGACAGGGCACATGGCCAGTTACCTCTGGCTACTTACAGAGCCAAGCACATGAGAAACAAGAACAAAGAAAAGGTAACTGAATATCCGACGGGATTTAAACAAACAAGAGTATATCAGCCGGGACAAAGATGTGCGGACCCTGTTCTTCCTGGGCACACAGCTAGATGGCACTTCCTAGTCTCCTGCAAATCACTGATATGTGTCAAACTTAGGTCTGGTCCTTACAGTACCTCCAAGCATCAGGCTCATTTTTTTTTTTTTTTTTTAAGAGAGAGGGACAATGAGAGAGAGAAACAGAGAATCAATTTTGCTTAGCTTTTCATTTGACTTTCACTGCTCAAACACTTTGTTGTGTACGTGGCACTGGGATTCAAACCCACATCCTCATGTATGCCAGGCAAGCACCATAACTGCTGAGCCACTGCTCCAGCACCTACCCTCATATTCTTGTCTTTTCCACTAGCTTCATGCAGATAATCAAGGTAGCCATGGCAGCCACGGGGGAAAATGACAGGGCCACAAGATGGAAAGAGTATGGGTCCCTGGATCACCCTTGGAAGAGAGCTGCCTTCTAAAACAAAACAATAATTCTGGACCTTTCATACGAAAAAAGTAAACTTTGACCATGTTGGAGCCATTGCATGCAAGTGGGCTTATTTGTTACAGCAGCTAGAACTACCTTTAACAGCACACCCATCGATAACAGATGTCTCAGATTTCCTGAGCACCCTAATCACATCCTAATGGTTCTCATCCCACTTTATACAAGTTGGTTGTTTCAGGTCTGTCAGGAAGCAATGGCTGGAGCATCTCCGGGTGCCATTTAGTACCAGCAGACCCTGCTCAGTAGCCTACCCTCTGGGAGGATGTCTTCTTAGGGAAGCCAGGCCTGATGACACTTCTGTCCAGCTGGGTTGTCTGGGTTGTAAGCAGAGTCAAACACCTGTCCCCAGATCTGTGAGGAACACGTCTTGCCAGCCTGCTGGGCCTCTGAAGTTTGCCTTTTCATGTCAACAAAACCCTTCTGCACTCCCCACGGTGTGCTTCTAGGGCAGACCAGGCTTAACACTGGGTGCATGTTGACAATGCCACCATCACACAGCACTGGCTGTGTCCCTTCCCTGCTCACTTTCTGCTTGCTTTTGGTCCTGCTCCAAGTGCTGTAGTGACTAGACGCACTGCAGCATGAGAGCCTGGTCTAAGTGGCCCTGATTTTCCTTGTTCTCCCTTCTTAGATGGACACAAACTACATAAGGGAAATGTCTGTATAGTACCAGTCCCTAAATATCTTACAGACCCAGTTCTCGGTGGGTGGTTTGGAGGCTCAATTACCCCGATCAGGAGAGGGCATGAATATCCCTGAGGGTTTACACAACAAACCCGCGATGACTCTATGCCACGAAAAACTCACGGTATTTACATCTGCCTCTGAAATCCATGACTTGATGGCATCCGCGCATTCGAAACAGAATAAGACCAGCAGGACTGCATGGGTGTAAAAAACAATCACCCTATCCATCCATTCACCTACCGGCAGATTCCGTCAAGACAGCCAGGTCAAGTCGCATGAACTATTAGGTGGATGATATCATATTAGGTGTTCGGTTTCAATCTTGAACATACCTGGGAGGTGACAGGTAAAAAGGGAGGGGGACTTTCCAAACGTTGGCTACCTAGAAAGAGCCAGAGCAGATCTGCTGCTATGCAGAATTAGGTGGCAGAGTTGCTAAAATCAGAAAACAGATTGTTACTAACCTCCATTCTCCAAAGAAAATACTAACACCCTGACTTCACAGATGAGGAAACTGAGCTTCAGACTGGGTGGATAACCTGTCCTAGGTCCATGAGCCACCTGGCAGGGAGAAGAGCTTGCAGATATCAAGCTGTCGGGTCTGGTTTGCCCCACACGCTCTGCTTTTCCCACTACCAGGGAGTCTCCTCTTCTACCAGCTACAAAGGGGAGGCTTGATGTCTCTTCCAAGATGGCTGAGGACAGCGCACAAGTCGGCTGCATCACAGAGCTGTGTGGAAGCAAGAGGAAGGACCCAGGGACTCGGTGTGGACTCAGCGGGGTGCTGGCGGGGCTCCTCTGCAATAGCACTGCACCTCCCGGCCACAGCAAGACGAGGAAGGGAGGGCTTTGGTGGTCAGCCCATCAGCCCATGGGCACCACTGGGAGAGCCTGGCAGTCGGAGTGCAGAGGGTGCACTCTGACTTACAGAATAAAACCAAAGTCAGCCAGGAAGAGCAGTCCCACGCTGGAAGAACAGATCAGCTCTCTAGAGAAGGGAAGCTGAACAGAGAGCGACAGAAAGCCATAGAGGAGTGAGGGTCCGGGAGCCAGGGACATGCCCACAGGGCAGCAAGGACAGACTCCCGGTGCGTTGATCTAGGCCTTAGCAACCAGGAGGGAGAGTTTCTAGCTAATTAACCAAGTACAGAAGAAAGCACATCAACACAACCCCACTCCCCAGATGGCCAATTTGTAAACAGGTATCAGAGAGCAAGACAGTCAGAGAAACAAAAAGGAAGTCAAAGGGGTAGACAGAGCCACCACGGTGTCACTGGATTTTCAGTCATTGTATATTAAAAAAGACAGGGCACCTAGAATATTCCCACCCTGTTCATAGAATTGTATGAAGAATGCCCTAAATTCTAACGCAGGGAAAGAAAGTTTCAGCGCTATAATGTCTATTTCAAGCTTTTATCAGCACTAATTTCAGCTCCCTTTTTCCTTATAATTCTGAACAGAGGGAAAACAGGCATTAATTAAGCAAAGCTTTATCTCTTTCACTCTAATGAAAGCTACGTTACAGTTATATTTTCCCAAGATTTTTCTCCACTTAATGAAGACATTATCCCCCAGTTTTCAAAGTCATTTTACAAAAGAGCATTCAAGAGACATTAAAGTCAGTTTAAACTAAAAAGTCTTTTTGAAGTCAATAAACAATAAAAGAACAATGAGAAGAGAGCCTTTGATCCCGCCTTCGTCCACAGTCTTTAATTTCTGTTTTAATCTACTAGATAAAGTCTACTAGATAAAGTCCTCCCCTCTGGAATGCAGTGAGCTTGAACTGCAAGTGGCTTCCGCTTCTCTCCTTGGGACCTGTGTGTGGACATACGTATACATGTGTATATACACACATGAGTGCCTGTGTATGTATATGTACAGGTGCACGCATACACAGATGCATGTGTCTATGTGTGTGAGCATGGATATTGTATATATGTATACATGTATGCTGCATGTGTATGCATATGTATAGATGCAGTGTGCACACATGAATGTGTGCATGTGAGCATGCATACTGCATGTGTTTATATATGCATAGGCATACTCACATGTGTATGTCTAGATGTATGCATGTGTGTTTACATGTGCATGTGTGTGCACATGTGTGTACATTGTCTTTGTATACTTCACATGCATGCGCATACATGCATATCTCATTAACACGGATGCAAGTCAGTAGAAAGTCCTCCAGTAGAAAAGGGCAAAGAAAGTTTTAAAATTTTTCCTGGTCTATTTCTTTGAAAATTTTTTAAAAAATGAAAGGAAGAAAAAGAAAAATAGAATCTTTGGCTTTGATATTTATAGCAAGATCAAACACTATAATGCACATAGATTTTTCAAGGTATACATTATTAATAACACAGGCAAACACATCACTAATCAATAGCATGGTCAAGAGACGATAAGGTGAGCATGTGCCTGTAGCTCTGGGCAGAGCACCACGCCTGGCCAACTGCTCCCTCTCTGAGATCTGTTTACCTGGGCCTCACCCTCCACTGGTCACTTCCTGTCCAGGCTCTTCTAGTGTCTAGCACAGAGGGAAAGGAAACAATGATCAGCTGGCGCACCCCATGCGTCAGAACCCACACACGCACACCCCTCATGTAGCCCCCTTCCTTACTTGGGTGAGAGTCACAGAACGTAAACATTAACCACTTTCCAGTGCATTCTTCAGTGGCCCTATGCAACTGACAGGCCATGCCACCATCCTGTCTGTCCAGACCCAAAACGTTTCCACCCACCAGGACACCCAGGACCCATAGCAGTCACTGCACTCCCTCACCATGGCCCCTGGACAGCATCAGTGTGTCTGTCCCCAGGACTGGCCGGGCTGAATACTGCACATGTGACGTCTTATGCCCAGCGCCCAAGCCACTTTCAATTTAAAACCAAAAAAGCCCACATGATTCTCCAGAAAGGAGAACAAATCCACGAAACTTAAAGCACCTTAAAAACATATGACTAGATCACACTGCCTTGCCCTAGCTGGTGGGCATTGCTCACCAGGAAAATGTAGGGAAGCACACTAATTTACACACCAAGAAACACTGCTGTGGGGCTGGAGGGGTGGCTCAGCAGTTATGGCGCTTGCCTGGCATACACGAGTACACGTGTCCAAACCCCAGCAGCACATACACAACAAAGTGTCCAAGGAATGAAGTCACATGGAAAACTAAATAAAAATTGCTTATTTCTCTCTCCCTTACTGTCCCCTCTTTCTTAAAAAAAAAAAAAAAAAAAAGACAGACAGACTGAAACACTGTTATGGGTGCTTATTACAAGACAGGGTGTGCAGGTGGAAGACACAAACAATGTGTCTGGAAACGATGTGACAGGGGCCGTGGGGGTTATCACTCGGGGATACTGCCCGAATCTTTGATCCCCAGGGCCTGGGATAAACTGACCGTTCTTTAACAAAGCCTCCCTCAGGCCACTGTCAGGAAAGCAAGGTGGGCTGCTTGGTGCTGGCCCTACGAGGCATGGCTCCCGCCTGTCCTGCTCATCCTTGGAGCCGGGAAGCTTTGCACTGCTCCTTTCTCCAACAACGTGTCCGCAGTGCGCAATGGAAAGCTGCACGTCCATTTCTCCAAAGAGGGGCACGAATGGGGACCCGCAGAGAGATGAAAACCCAGGCCTCTCCAGCAAGGGCAGGACGACGGGGGCAGATCACAAATGAAGAGTGCTGCTGTATTTAGAGAGAAAGGAAGGGTGACAGACTTGGGTGCAAATCCCGACTGGCTTCTGACATGGCCTCTCCACGGCAGCTGTGCCATCTAGAAGGTGAGGCGCCGTGAAGAACTGCATCAAGATTAAATGAGATATGGACGCGGTCAGCACTCAGCATATTAGAGTCATTTGTCACTGTTGTTCCTCCTCAGCCACTTCGGGAGGTGCTTGCTGTGGACGAGGGAAACCATGAGCCTCACCTGTCTCCCGCTCTCCCTCCCGCACCCTCTCCCTTTCTCTTTCTTCTTGGCCCCACTCACCTCTGCCTCCCCTGCTCCCTCCATGCTTTCTTCCAACTCTCAGCAGGAGGCAGGCCTGTGGGTGTCCTTGACCATCATGCTGAGCAATGGGCCCCACACCTCGGCACTCACACCATGTCTCTCTGTGATGGCCAGGCAGGGCCACTGTCAGGCTGACCTGCTGTCACGGGTGTGGTGTGCTCAGATGAGCTCCGTCTACTCAGAAGCAGGTCATTGCCTGTGCGTCCTCTGTTCTGACCTCCACGCCAGCAAGCTGAGATTCCTGTTCCAGGGCAGAGAGAGCCCTTGAAGAAAAGGGAGCTGCACTGCCCTGACAAGTTGAATGTGATGGTCCTGAGGCCCAATGGTCCATACTGGAAAACGGTCCTACTACTCACCCTGTAAACCACCAGGTGAACATGGCCGAACATGGCCAATATCCTACAACACTCCTTCAAACCCTTTGATCACAAACCTTAACTGACCTAACACGCTCGCTGGGGTAAAGTAGATGCGAGGATTAGCCAGTAAGGATCATGGTGAGAAATCAATAACAAAGCTTTCTTTAGCCAATCATCCTGTAGCCACAGAACCAAAACTCATTAACTGAGGGCCCACTACGTGCCAGCTTAGTATGATGCATCGCTAGCATTCCATCACCTCACTTTCCTCTCCCGAGCATCCTGGCGAGTCTCACCCTCTCAGGACAAGTTGGATGACGCTTATATTCACCAGCACATCTGGACAGCGCTGGGCGGCTTCTCCTGTGTTTACAGAACAATTACGATGCAGGTCATGGACATACCTGCCCCGTGTGTATAAATGTGCAGTTGGACACGTTGGCCTTCAAGGGTTGTCATGTCGGGCAGCCTGGCGTTTCATAAGCAACGCACGGGAACTTCAATGGCCTCTTCCCAGTGGCCGCAGACTGCACACACAGCAAGGGCACTTCCGACATGGGCACTGCACTTGAACTATCCCCAAGCGTTCTGGACAGCACCATCCCCGGTGCCCAATCCCTCCACAACGTGTATTTATTTTCTTTCATGTTTTCTTTCTGGCAGAGCAAGACCAAATCTGTGACTGTGAGCACAGAATTGCAGTGGGATATGGATTTGACATGAGGCAAATACCTCCCCTTAGAAGAGCAAATAAAACAAAAGTTCAATGAGCCTCGAACCCAGCATGCGTAAATGTCACCATGCCCGAAAAGAGGACATTAATGAAAGTGCGTTCTCCCAGGGCAGCGTGAAGAGGTTACCCTGGCATGGTCCCAGGGGCCAGTGTGGAGGACCAAGGAAAACAGCAGGATGGGGCAAGAGCCTGCCTGGGAAGCAGCCAGGGTTCGCACGTCCCTGTCGTTGGAGTGGCTGTCCCTGCTCCTGCTGCCTCCTTCCTCAGAGCTAATCAAGGGAAACACAACTAGTCCAGGCAGCGGGGCAAGTTTACAACAACTGACAGTAACTATAACATACGCCAGTTTGTATTAAGATGTTATTGCACCTCTCCGGTTCTAATCACCAATTATGACTCTATTACTCCTGCTTGGCAGTTCATCTGCTCCTGCCTCTGCTAAGGGCGACTTGCAGACGGACCTCTGATCTCCCAGTTCCACTTCAGTGAGCACTCAGCACGGCGGCTGTCATTTGCAGACACTGAAGAGGTAAGGCATTGCTTTTGCTCAGATAACTGTACCTGACCTTACAACCATTTACTAAGGAAATACCTGCTTAATAGCAGTGTGAGTGCAGTTCCTTTATGCTCGCCGCGGCACTGCAAATTAGCGACAACAGGATAAATCTATGGCCGGCTCACTAGACACTTCATTAAATCACTGTTCTCCTGCCTTGTAGCGCACTAATAGAATCACAGCCCTCGTTAGCTACTGAATAAAAGATCAATCACAGGCTTTGAAAGCTCTTGCTACCAGCTTCCAGAGGAAACAAGAGGGGAAGAAAGAGAGCGAGCGAGCGAGCGAGAGATATTTAGGATCATCGCTGAGATTCTGAATGGCCTCGCTGCAAGTTGCTTAAATTACCTTTTCCACGACTGACTCGAGCGGCAATACTCAGAGGAACTTGTTAAGCCTGCTTCAAGAGCAGCACTCTAATATATGGCTGCTAGACCCTGGTCAAAAGTTCATAATGTGCATATGTAAAAAGGTACTAAATTGCCTGAGGGCTAAAACCAGAGGAGTTTAATTGTAGCAAAATGCTGAAAACGGTCTGTTGAGGGTCCTTCTGTTGGGATACTGCTGGCTCTGGCTGATTGAAGTATGGAACATAAAAGTCTTACAACAATATTTCCTTAAATGCTGGGGAAACTGCCAGCAGTTGGTATTGCATGAATGTTGTGGTTAAAGAAAAACATTTTCCTCCCCTAAAATAAATAGAGTATTAAAAACTGCTCCAGCCCATAATTCTCAAGCATGACGGGGAAAGGGAGGGTTCTATGATAATAAATAAAGTATAATTCACAGGGCATGTCCAGTTGACTCACCGTGTATTTTGCATGGGGCACGCTGAAGGGGCTCAAGCATGACCTGCAAGGCCTTCAGGACCGTGGATGGCTGTGATCTGCAAACAGCTTTGCACTGAACCAACCAATACCCCTGCCTACCACACCCACCACTGGCTGAGACGTAGCCAGGTGGGGACCCTCGCAGGAGGGCCAATTTGGCTTGTCTTCCTGAAGATGTGGGGTCCCACCCACATGTCATCAGGGTGTCTGGGTGGGTCTCCTGAAAACAGGATTCTGTACCTTCTCCAGAAACGCTCACAGTTTTCACATGCCTGGTCCCTCCTTTCCTTTCTGGCCTTGCCAACTAGCTAGGCATTGGGACACGTGGCAATGCAAGAGCAGCAGAGGGGGACACAGAATGGTGGGAGGGCCTGTGTCAAATACGGCATACCCAGGGGAAACTAGAACTCTGGTGGAAAAGAAGTATTTGTGAAAGTTGACGGCAGCCTTCATGTCAGTGAAATATGCACCCAGATGTCATTTCAGCCAGGTTTAAATTCAAACACGGAATTCTGCACCCGTGTGATGGCACCAAGCTTCCAGATGGCTGGATGACCCCAACACTGGTGCATGCCCACTACTATAGCAGAAAACTGTTCCCAGGGCAAGAATGTGGCAAATGAGATCAACAACATCTGTATCTCTGTCTCTACTCAGAGGCTCTATGTCCTGAGCTTTATCCTCCAAGGAAAACACTTCCAAACTTAGAGAAGCCACTGATGTGTCCTCATATAGTAGGGTATATTAAAAACTCAACTCAAAAAAAGCTTCCATTTAATGTTTATGGTCATAGAATGCCTTCAGGATCACTCCCCCTTGCACATCCAATTCTTGCCATGCAACCTGCATTGGTCCAAATATATCATGTCTCATGTTTAACAAGAGGTCAAGTCTACCCTGTAGTTCTTCCAAAGCTAAGGCATAGCAAATGACTGGACACATCTGCCACAGGCCACACCCGTTTCCTTTCTTATAAAATGCAAAATCTGAGTTACTTGGGACAATGACCCATAGAACGGGCAGGCGGCTGCAGGACAGCTGTGGGTCTCTGGTCTATTTCTCTGTCAGGGTTGGGGAAATCCGTGCACTTGAAGCATGAACATTTGGGGAGAAAAGGAGAGAAATGGAAAAATGACTAAGGAACAAAGGAATCATAATCTGCCCCACGAAAGTCATGGATGTCACAAACACAAGCCCAGTGGCACCTCCCTTCCTTGATTCCTCCCAGGACTCATGTCACATGTCCCCAAAGGCAGGACCTGACCTATCCTTACAAGTACCCACTTCTTACTCCTGACCACAAAGGCTCCCAGACTCCAGAGGAGCAGGTCAGCTTCATCAGCCGTGATTCCATGTCTGCGAGCAAGGCCACCAGTGCACACTGAACCCTAGGACCAGGGTTGGAGCCCCAGAAGCCCTGGCGTGCCCTGGGAGAAAGTGCTTGGAGAAGCGAAGTGCAGTTGCAGGCACAGGGGTCTGAGTCACATGCTCAGCAACTCTACCTACAGGCTACATGCCCAAGGTGACTCAGAGAGCCTCTTCTGCCTTAACTACAAAATAGGCAGAAAAACTCAAAGCCCACTATGTTCCTAAGGGAAGTGAAAGGCATTGACATTTAAAACCCTTATGCCACGGCCTGCCAACTCAACATGGCTTCTTCTCTACCATCCTGTACTCTCCTGGTAACTCTGGAAATGACCCAAAGGACACTCACATGAGAACAAAACAGACTGAGCTATTCCAAAACACGGTTGTGATTTTCAATGCATCTGAAATGGAAAAACCATGTGAGCTCACTGTGAATCTGCAGGGCTCAAGGGTGACCCAGGCTGTAACGGGGGTCACTCTTACGTGGGCGTGAAGACTTCAGTGTCAGTCTTGTGCATGCAGATGTCTGTTTACAAGCTGGCTGCCCAGAACCTACTGAAAAGCATGAAAACGCCCTTTGTCATTCTTCCCGTCCCCCCAGCCAGCTTCCTCAGCACAAGCAGAAGACCTCAAGGGAGCCTCAGAATCCCTGTACGGCTTTTACTTCCTCGGGTACTGACTGACACGGCTCCTGGTGCCTGCACTTCCACTGCTACCTTGCTTCAAATAGGCCTCCATCCTCATCCCAGCTCCCTATATGAAAAGCAAGAAAGAATTCCTACAAAAAGTCATAATGAATGTGCTAAATGGCAGCAGAGACCAAAGTCAAGGCAGTAACGTAACTTCCAGGAAAATGATGGGCTCAGTTTAATTCCTGCTGAAAATGCTATAGCTTAACGCCGTGAGTAAACACATATACTGAAATATGCTAAATATAATAATAATAAACTAACCGTGATTTTAAAACCATCAGCAAAACGGCCCCAGCACCCACATACCAAGCTGCTGGGTGGACATGGTTTTAGAGCCACTAGAGAAATGTGGCCCGCTGTGGGGCTACTCCCTGGAAGTTCGCAGCCTGATGTTATGAATATTCTGTCTCCTCCATACTCAGGTGTCCCTGTGTTTAACTCTTGGTACATCAACATGCGCCTGGTGTCCTAAAAGCCAGCGGTTCCCAGCTGAGCAACTTAAAGCACCAACCACACTTGATTAATTCAGAGTGGGAGGAGAGGACCAACCTGTATATTTAGTAGTCTTCTAAAAGAAAATCATTTTGGATTTACATAAAAAGAAGTAATTAGGTTTTTCTCTATCTTGCAAAACAGTTTTTCTTTGGCTTTCTTGTATTTCCCCAACTGTGTATGTCAATGAAAATCTATTTATAGGGAAGGCAGACCCCTTGAAGCACTAAAAATCTAGCTATGAAACTGTTAGCTCTATCCTCCACTACACCCCAACACATTCCCCACAGAGCCTCACTATTAACCATGATTGGAGCTGTGGCTTTTTGTCTTGAATAAACAAAAACTACCGAAACTAAGGCAAAGACTTTCAAAATGAATGTTATTTCTAGACCTAAACAATCCAGGCCTCTAAAGAAATAACTCAGTTCTTATGCAGCCAAATTCTGGGTTAATTTATTAACAAGGAAAAATAGGGGTAAGCTATTCACGCGTGGCCCTGGGATGTTCCAAAAGCAGTTGAGAGAGCCTTGCTGTGGACTGCTAGGTCTAATGGAGACATCACCCCTGATTCCATTACGCGTAACTCCTTGGGATTTTAAAATGAAGTCAAGCAACATTTTGTGTCTGAAATCAAGCAGTCCTTCAGGCTGAATGGAATGCAAACATGCCACCGTCCTTATTTGTAAATATTTAACTGCAATAACACTAGAAGATGACTTCTGGGAACATTCATTGGCAAATAGGAGCAATGGTGTACGCAAGAGCAGAAAGTAAATTCTGCCCCAAAAAGCCATTGAGGCCTGAGAGCACTTAAACCACGTGCCTCAGAGGCTCACATATGCAGAGTTAACAAAAAGTGGCAGAAGCCACCCCAGACCTTGACAGTTGCCAAGGAGGAAGAAATGAACAGCTGGAGGAGGAGCAAGCTACAGCTGCCCAATCAGCCACCATCGAGGCCCTTCCCACCCAGAACAGACTACCCACCAACTGCCTTTTAAAAAGCAGCTCACCTGTGGCCACTCTGAAATGCCCAGCAACGCAACAAGACTGTGCTCACTTGACATACATTTAATGGATGCCCATGTCCACTAACACAGGTGAGACTGAAGGGCTCTTGGGCTCAAGAGAAGGGTGTTGTGTCGCCATCTTGAAGTGTGAACTTGAAATGATCTCTTCAGATTTCTGGGTGTGATTTTCTACTCTAAACTCAAGGCCTTGGCCTCAATGACCTCAAAGGTGGCAACCTTGGCCATGTAAGAAGGTTCAAGGAAGCCCTAGGTCATCCCACCATGCAGGGTGTGTGCAGATCAGCTCTTCTAAAGTTACCCACTGGCCTCCATCCAGACCCTGGAGACCCTTAATTTACTAATCTACCCCTTTAGGCTATGATTAATAAGGCAACTAATCTGGGAAAACTTCAAGTGGTCTGCAAGTGAGGTCAAATAAACGTCAAGGCTATAGAGGCAGACACTGTTGGAAGTGAAGGTGGCTTTTATTGCCATGAAGCCCAGTGAGGATGCACTAACCCTCCATCCCCTTCCCTCCCCAACTGGACCTCTACAAGCTAATCCCACCCCCACCCCACACAGAGTGAAAGGTGGCCCCACCCATGGCATCCACTGGCGCTTGTGTGATGGGCAGGTACACAAGCATATAGATACACAGATACATGTATTTTAAAATTTCAGATAGCTTTCCCCACCTAGTATTGATGCTAAAATTGGCTGATTTACATTGTTTCTTCTTCATATCCTGCATAATAATTTTAAATGGTTACTCATGCTATTAATACAGAATAAGAGAATAAAGAAATGTTTATTACACCTTTACCTATAAAACAGACGGTTGGCATGAGCAGGGAAGGGTGGGGTAACAACCAGATTGCATTCGGCCAGATGAAGTTACGCACCTTCACCTCTGAAGGATCCTGGGTACAAGAGGATGTGAACGCCAGCAAGAACAGTCAGAGAGGCTCCCAAGTCCAGCGGAAACTACTGACTTCTGTGTCATATGCACGTGAGCTTCTGTGGTCCCCATGAGTGCCTTTAAGATTTTCCAAAAGAAATCTTGGCACTCAGTAGTAAAATTTGTGAAGATAAAAGAAAAAAATTAAACCAAGAAATAGAGGTTTTGCATTTCCACCCACCAACTTCGGCAGAATTCATTTCTTGACTTGAAGTATGTGTTAAGTCACAAAGCAACACTTCCTTAGAGAAGCTCTGTACCCAAACACCTGTGGCAGGTCATTATTTCCAAGGAGACAAGAGGACAAGTAGCAAATCCAGACTGCAAGAAAGGGTGTTCTGCTATCTTACTCAAACTAATAACAGAGTATGTTTGGATGGGAGCTCAGGCTACCCCTGGATAATCCTGTTCTGGAAGAATTATTAGATGAGATCTGAGAATGGTCTGGAAAAGTCTATTCATGAGCAGGACAGTAACAAGACAAACAAAATGAGGGTACAGACGCACACAGAGAGAATGTTACCAATTGGCCTGAACTCAACTGGTGCCCTTGGAGCACTGAAATCACAGGGCAGATGCGCACCGTACAGCATTTGAACACCAGATACACCAAACTTCCAGGAGCGTAGTGTTAGGTGGTGCTTGCAGAACTGCTGCCAGCCCACGGGGGCTACGCATCCTCCCTCCTAACAGTGTAAGTCACTGTTCTCAAGGGCGCTCAGTGAACGCCACAGGGGCTAATTTGATAGTTCCGCAATCAGATGGCATTGCGAATTTCATTACGTATTTTAAATCATGTTAACATGCTTTGTTAATGTTGGTATTCACTAAAAGGCCACTGAGATTTAAATAATGAATAGGCATGGTAAGTTTTATACATATTCTGGAAGAGACACATGTGGATATTCTACATATTCCCTTTCAAGAATGTGTTACATCATTAGTTAAGAGCCATCAACGGAAAGATACATCAAGATGTCTCAAAGACGCTGCCGTCACAAGTCGACTACTGATTTACAGAAATAAACAATGCAACTATCAGAAGAAAACTACTGTAAGTTATGTTAACATTTTATTCCGTTAGCTCTATCAGATGTCCCTACGGCAAAATTTTAATGCTACTCTTTAAAAAGAAGACAATATTTTGTGAAGCACTAAGTAACACTTAAATATCAGATATTTTCCTTTACTTTATTTACACATGCATACATGTGCACATCAATAAATCCATCCAAAAATGTATGTGTCTCATATGTGTCCCTGTTGTCTCCCGCATTCAGCTCCCACTCCAGGTTCGCTTGTTCTTGTGCTTCCTCAATGTCGGTATCATTTCTCTTGCCTCTGGCCTTCTGTCTTGGTGTAGACTCAACATTTCCAGCTGGTCAGCTCTCCCAGCCTCTCCGTTGGTGGCCATGCTAAGAACACCTTCCTCTCCCCACTCACCTTCTTCTCTCTGTAACAGGACCTCCTAGAAGTCCAAACACAGCCTGAGCCAGCAGAGTCTGTGGGTGGGAGGGATGCAGAGCTGGGGTGCTTCAGTGAACTGGAAGGGGCTTCCATCCCATTCCACAGCCATGAGTTAGTGGCCTTGGGCAAGTTCTTTAGTGCCTCCAGTCTTCCTTGATAATAGCAGAGAACACTACTGTCAAAGAATTCAGGTGAGAAACACACAGGGACAGAGCACAAGCCCTGGCATATGGCAACTGCTGTACCGCGTCCTCACCCTTACCGTCGTCATCATCACCAAGTTCAACGTAAGCTCTGAAGATCCCAAATCCTCTGCAAGGTCCCTGGTGGTCCTCTGGAACCTCCGCCCCTTTGATGCTGGGTGACTTAAAATCCATGTGCATTACTTGAGCACTTCCTACAATACTGATTGTCTCTAATCAAATTTTGACGTTTTTCTTATCATGATTTTTTGCAGTAATTTTGATTTTTAAACATATTGATCACCTTGATCACTGAGAGTCAGTGCCCCTTTAGCTTTGTCCCTAGTCCCATTCCCCATGTTGCTGTTGCCTCAAAGCTTACCTAGACCCTCTTTTGGAGGTCTACACCGTTAGCTCCAACAAATCATTTAAGTCAAGGTGGTGGCTGTTCTGCAACTCCGTGTGACTGTTCTTGTTTCGGTCCCCATGACAGGAAAGCTCTCCATGCCCACTGGTCTCATCTCTCCCCACTTCAACATTTGGTCACCTCTGGAAGCTGCCATGTGGCAAGGACAGTGCTTGGCACACTGTGCCCTCACTCCCCCTAAGTCAGCAGTTCCCACATGGGGCAGCAGGCCAGGGTTCTCAGATGATGGGGGAGATCCAGGTCCAGAGCAGCCATCCTCAAAAGAATGCAGTGTGATGTGTGGTGGTGCCAGCAATGCTCACTCGGGTCACACGCGACCCTTCAAAGAATGAAATACGACCAAGAAAAACACCACGGAGGACACCGTCGTAGGTAAGAGTACAGTTCAGACTCACGCACACAAATGTGCGTAAGGGTGCAGTTGGTTCCAGAATAAAGAAACCTTAAAAGTGGTCAAAAAAGTGGGGAAGAGATGCTTCCAGAGCAACATGGGACATCTTGGCCTGTCATTACTACATGCCCTGCCACCGCATGGAGAAGGCGGCACTTTCAAAGTCATTCGAGACCCTGGAAGTTAGAGGAAAAATTAGATTAGTGACCACGTGCTCAGGGTCAAACCTGATTAAATAAGAAACTCTAGAAGGAGTGGGCTTGCTGAGGAATTTCACAGGTGTTAGCTAAGAAATCGGTAGTACACTTGTTTTCAAATTAATAACATTTTTTCTGGTTGAAAGAACCATCACAAAAAAGTTTGCTGTAACGTAGATTTGCTCAATCTAAAAGGGTGACCTTGGCGAAAATACTTGACACAGAACTCACATTTAAAAAGTTGTAAATTTTGGGATGTACAGAAATTAATTAAATCTTCACTGTGTAATATGGAAAAAAGTGGTTTTGGTAGATTGGATTTCAATTAAAAGAAAGATCTTAACTATATATAACTATTTAAAAACTGGATTATGTATTTAATTGTCCTAATGAAATTCACCCTGTATCATACTGCCAACAGAAAAATTGATCAGTGTTGATATAGTTCTAATTATAATGTTTTATTCATAAATGTAGAATAAAAAAAATCCTCAGGATCAAAATGGCAAGGCTGAAATGGCTGGTTTAGCGATCCGTACCCTACATAGATTTTCTGAGCATGCGTGCCCATCTCTAGGCTGCAACTTTTTAAGAAAAGGCCCACTTACCGAGTCCCTCCTGTTGACAAATATGCATTTGTATTGCCATTGCTCCTGTATGCTGTCATTAATAAACCATTTTAAATGAACAGAACCAGAGAAAAATTTCAGGAAGATACAGAGAAAATAAAAATAGCTCACAGAGAAACAGCCACGGGCACACAGGGAAAAGAATAGTAGAGGAAAAAAAAAAACACTAAAAAAGGAATATATGTGCGCTCCTCAGGGTCTTGAGGAACTGTTACATGGACATGCATACACTCACATACGTGCAACTGAGTAGAAGGTTCGCCCTCTGGGTGCTGGCCTACCGGGAGGGAACACACAGTGACTGGTATTATGTGACGTAGAAAAGAAGCAGGCTCTTATTTTAAAACTTCCCAAAATTCTGAAGACAAGAATGGATTTTATTAGAATAGTCACTGTTACAAAAGGTTTTTGGGCATGGACAACACAGAAACAGGACCAAAAGCACAGACCACGAGAAAGTCACTTTGGTATGGTGTTAGGAGATTCTGAGGGCTCTGCCTTACTTAACATGTCCGTCACTTTATTAATGCAAATTTGACCTTATTCCAGAAAAAAGGGATCAAAGGCAACTTAAAGAACAAGTGGTACACAAGGTGAATAAAATGAGTTAGAATCAATAAAAACTGATGGAAGTGGACAGGCTAAGCTAAGAGTTGAGGCGGCTTGAAAACGGGAAGTACATCGTGTGTTAATTTTGTTATCACTTGAAGGGCTTATGGCAGCGCCTCAGGGGTCTACCTTGGAATGTGGGGTTAAAGGGCGCGGTGCACCTGCAGTGGCCCAGCTGCAAGTGGCCCAGGGTCATGTGACAGATAATACACTCAACAACATCTGTTCTCTATGTTCTTGAAAATCAGCAAGAGCTCAGGATCATTCTCATTAACTGTTGGGCTGCAGGGCAAGTGCGCTTTTCTTGAGTTCCAGAACTTACCAAAGGTTAGGTTCACACCCAAACAACCCAAAGATGCAGTAACTACGGTCTCCTTTGTCCAGATGAAAAGGAAACCCAGGGGCTGGCAGACCAGCATGACGTGCAGTGCTAGGAGCACGGGGTGCTAGGAGCAAGCACTGGCCTTTCAGCCCCGCCCGCCGTGATGACAGTTGTGGACTGTGGGGGACACACAGTTGACCCGGGAAGGCACTAAGCAAGGCAGGCACAAAGTCAGTCCTAATGGATGTGTGCCACCTGTACTGTCACTATTGGGTAGCCTCTGTCCTCTGGAACCGCAAGGCTCAGTCTCCCATGCTGTGTCCCATCACAGCCAACACGGGGCATCTCAATGGTCAGGCAGACTCAGAGTAAAGGAGAGTTCCATTTACCAACCTCTAAAAACTGCTTGACTTTAAATCGCTCCACCGTGGGGCAGCCAGGTGTCCAAATTGCACTCCACCCTGTGGCCGCTATGAACCTAACAGAGCCTTTTGCTGGCAATGAGACAAAGTGACATTGGAAGAAAAAACACAGAAGCTAAGGGTGGGGATGCAACCTGCGCCCCAGAAAAACCCCTCCAGATCCAGGATGAGAGAGACCAGCATGCTTCCCTAGATTCATCCATAGGAAACACTCCTGCCAAATGCTTGGAATGGAAAAACAAAAACCAGAAGAAGACTATATTATTTTCATTACTGGGTACACTCCAGAATCTAATTTTTTTGAAATAGGTTACATTTATTTCTTTTAAACATCTCCTTAATGCCTTCCTTAAAGGAAATTTGCTCAGGGTTAATGTTGAGAGTTCAGCCACGCTGATTTCATTACTTGGTCTTTTGTGGTTATAGAGAATCAACAAAGGGACAATGGCACTGAGCTCACGCAAAAGCCAGCAAAAGAGACTGAGCCCTAAGACCAGAGGCTACGCTCACCTGCCCAGGAATATCCAAGGACCAAAGACACCGGCGTTTCCAGATCACACAGGGTTTTGCTTCTTTTTCTTTCAGAGAGTGAGAATACTAAGAAAACACCACGCAGGGCTCAGTACTTGGTGTACAGTATTTTTTTTGGATCAAGTAAATACACTTTTTATAACTTTTAGCTGAAAAAAGGAACTTTCTAGCTCAGATTACTTGGACACTCTTACTGCTTATTCTGGCCTTTTTTGAGCAGTCAGAAGAGATTTCTCTCAGTACTTCAAATAAATAAGATATCCAGCTGAACAAACACCATATATTCTCCTGGATTACTTTGGCTTCTTAAAGATTATTTCACTTTCTTTTTTCAAATGTAAATGATTAAAGAGATCCCATCACATGAAACTCAAGAATGAAATGTTTAAAGAAGTGCGGATTCCACACAAGGCGGGTTGTGAAGAGGAGAAACACCCAGCTCAGTGAAAGAGCTTGGTATTTCACAGGGGAGATTTGACTATTACTAAATATCCGTTATGCATTTTAACAGGGGTGGCTTTATGACATGGAACCCAAACTTTCCCTCTTAAAATCAATACCTGCCATATTTTCTGAAGAAATCCAAAAGACAGGTTCCCATTACAAAGAAAACCCCAACAACAACAAATCCTACAGATCATACATTGTCAGAATAAAGCAGATTAATATTCTACAGAGGCTTTGAAATGATCGGTGAGCCTTATCTAATTCTGTGGCTTAAAAAAAAGTTCAAGAGTTTCTGGCCAATTTTTAGGGTGCAAATCCAATCGCAGCAATACAAGTTTCTTTAAAAAGACAATTTGGGCCATTTATGAACAGTGCTCCTCCACCAAAGCAGCATGAAAACAAACAGTAGACTTCAGGAATCAGTCCAACGCGTCTTTATTCAATTCCTAAACTCTCTTATTAAAGGACTAAATCTTAGCTCCCACCATGGCTCTGAAATGCATGAACAGATAAAGGAAAAAAGACGCACTCACCCTGTCTCAACCCCAGAAGAAGGAAGATGGGAAGGACACAGAAAGGATGCTTCAGACCACGTCAGACCCAGTGACTGCTTCCCATGTCCTAAATGAGGTCACAGCAAAAGCAACATGACGTTACTTCAGTGGGTAGGACACAGAGGACTGACTGTGTCTTCAACCTCCCAAGTGGGCTCTGTTCCTTTCTGGGCCATGTTGAGGAGGGCCAAGTGGCAAGGTGCCCAATGCCAGCTGGCAACTGAAGTCCCCAGACCACAGGGCCACCCCAACACAGCCTGGGGGACCCTGAAGGAGAAGGCCAGCTAAGCCACCCCTGGTCTTGCCCTGTGCCTTTGGCCACTTGCTGGAGTCCCTGACCCTGGCCTGCCTCTATTGCCAGGTCCCTTCCTCTCTGAGGTTCAGGAAGCACTTTCCAGGCTGAAGAACACTCCCTGGTGTGTGGTCTCAACCAACTGTACCAGTTTTATGGATGATCCTTCCTGATATCTTCTCGTCATAAGGGGGAGGAGGTATGCGGACCACCTGCATTCCTACATTGCTCTCAGCCTCTCACCAGATCCAAACCAAGAAAATAAGGCAAAGTATCAGTCCACACACGGAAACCCCGCCATGGGACTCTAATGGAGCATCTTCCCAAGCAGAGCAGGCCAGCTCATCACAGCAGGCAGGGCAGGGCTGCCCCCTTGCTTGTCTGGCTTTCAACTCAAATTATTCACGTTATTTCTTCTTTGAAGATGAACTGGTGAAAACAATTACTCAAATTAAGTGAAGGTCCCTCCAGCCTGAGGTCCAAGAAGTTCCCTCATTTCTATGCTTACGGGCCTTTTCCAGCACATGATCTTCATGAGAACAGGGACTTTGTTCAAGATTCTGTCCCTACCAGCATCCCAGGCATATTCTTCATGCTCAGTATTGTTGGATGGATGGATGGGTGGGTGGGTGGATAGATGGATGTTGAGATGCACGGATAGCTAGATGGATGGGAAGCATGAAGGAAGGCAGACAGGCATGGATGGATGCATGCATGCATGCATCCACATCAAAAAGACCTTGTGTCAAGCCTTCTGTTATGGGGCTGAAGCAGTGCCTGGGGGTTTTGTGGCTGGTCATTCCTGAGTGCAAGCCCACCGTTTCCCACAGAAAAACAACAGTGCTGTGATAGGTTTTCTCTTAAGTCACACAAAGTCCGTCAGAGGACTGCCTGGCCCCACACTGATGCCCTGCCCACACTCCTGGACCACAGAACTCGTTCTTCCATGCAGTGCGGGTGGCTCATGAAACATCTGTGAGCCCACGTTCGTCTCTTATTTCCTTGCAAATTAAACAGTTTTATAAACCAACAGGACACTAGTCTTGGTTAACTAACTCAGTTTGCAGATAAGAAACTGACGGTGTGTGATGTGTTCAGAGCCCAACCATTATTTAATCAGAGCAAACTCTCAACTTCACTAGATGAGAGGAGATACCAAGACTACACCCCTTGAGTCGGGTCCCAGGAAGCGTCCCCAGCTCCTTTGCAGATCACTCCTGTATCCTGGTATAATAAGCAGCACGCAGGGGAGCTAACCAACCCGGAACTCCAGGCTCCAGTCCTCTTCATTTGGGCTAGAAAAACATTAACTTACACCTCACGGGGGAAACAATCAGCATGTCCAGTGACTTACCAAAGGAACGTTCCAGAAAATCACAGGCAACCCAAAGTCCTGGCATCTGTTTAACCATGCTGCCTCCAAGATCTAAACTGAACTGAGGCCAAAAGTTACTGGAAAGAAGTATGAAATTGGAGAAAAGGAAACTGAAAGGGGGGGAGGATCAAAGGAGGCAACACTAGCTTTAGGAAAAAAAGCATAAGAGCTGGAGAGAGTGATGAGGAGGAGCGCGGACTGCAATGCCCGCAGCCCACAGAAGACAAGGACGCGGAGGACAAACCCGGGGATTTCAAATCTTGGTTAAATGTTCATTAAATGATTCGTCACACATGTTACAGCCAGCCAGCGACTTCTTCCCCTCCTGGGCGCTCAACCAGGAAAGGCTGAGCCAGACTTAACCCAGGACAGCAAGACAGAGGCCTTCAGGCGTGGGTGCTGGGGCCCACAAACCCTGCTGTCTGTTTTGGTGAGAAAGGGGCCAGGCTTTCCTCCTGGAAGCTGAGGTGCACCGTCCACAGGGGGAAAAGAGGAAGCGGAGGGCTCAGGGCGGGAGCGCGGCAGCCTGTCCCAGCCTCCACCCTCAGAAGCTTGCTCAGGCCTGAACACAGGGGTCCTTATGCATGGCGCACCCAGGGAGAACTGGACCTTCTGTGACACACGGTCCCCTCCGGAGGCGCAGGGCAGCCATGAGCAACCCTCAGAAGTGCAGAGAAGCAGCCCTCGCCCAATCACAAGGGAACCCAAGAGTTTGCTTTTGCCACTTACCTGGACTGGCAACCTAAGAACTCCACCCCCACGTGGGCATCTCAGATGTGTGGCTCAGTGAGGAAGGTGCTGAGATTTCCACCTTGCCCATCTTATTCCTTCTCCCAGCACGAGGCCAGCCCTGCACCTCCCGACACCTGGCAGGTGATTACCAAGGTCCCAATAAAGAGTGCACCAGGGCTTCGTCCTTGATGGCACCCACAGTGGAGTTGGCCACAGGTGTTTAAAAGGGGTGAGGAGGGAAGAGTTTTCCAAACTACTAATTTAAAGAACAAATCAACATCCATTATCTCATTCATTATGTTTTAAATTGCACAAAGATAAATCATGTTGCTGTGGGCTATTCAAGGGCAGAATCAGCTGGCTTGGCTTTCCAGAAGGTTAGGAGAATGACATCCTGGGCTGTTTCCAGTTCTAATTTATAACCATGCAACAAGAACAGCGTTGCAGGCCTTCCATTAGCAGGGTAGCTGCACATCTGTTAAAACTCAGCACAATGGCTGCTTTACGCGGCCACAGGAAGCGAAACCCAATCGTTTCAGAAGTTCTCCAAACTCAAGCCATTTTTTAGTGTAAAATAATTTAAAAATGCAGTTCCCTGAAACATCTGCTAAGCTCCTGCTGCCCTAGCACATGATACTTTCTCCTGTTACCTGCCAACACAAATATCTGGTTGCACAGAACACCCTAAGAGGCACGCGATGCTGCTCAGCTTCCAGCGCCCACGCCAGTGGCAGAGGCGGCGTGGACCTGGGATGTGGAGGCAGGGTGGGTGAGCTTCCTGAGGGTGCTGCCAAACATTTTACAAAGGAATCATCAGTCCGAGATGAAGCACCTGCCGGGGCACCATGGACATTTGGCAAAACGGACCCAGGACTGGACAGCGAAGGGTGGAAAGCTGAAACGGCGTTTTCTTGAGCTGGGGGAGCACCCTACGCCAGCCACAATAAAGACAACAGGTCTAGCGCTGCACGACAGCTGTAAGGGGCAAACGAGAAAGCAGACACTGACACGTGGAGCATCCTGGTATCTGGCCTGCCCCGCCAACCCGGGAGAACGGTGAGATTCCAGCGTCAACACTCAGGGCAACCACTCAGTCAGAATAGCCCCAAAAAATCCGTCACGTCACCCGATAATGCCATAGGTCAGGTTTTGTGAATTAAAACCCATAAAGCAATGTGTATGCATAAGTACACTCACTATTCATGCACATTAACACATATGTCAAATTTAATTTTAGAGTATTTTCATTGCATAAAAGGAGCTAGAGAGACAGGTAGAATACGGTACACACATGCTATTGACATGGGACTAGGTTTAAGACGCTCAGGAACAGGTATAGAAGGACCCCTGCTTCTTTTTGGAACCACGTTTAAACATGACCCATTTCTGTTTGCACTCATTATTTTATTTTAAATCAGAGGGAGGGGTACAGGGCCCCTGCACACCGCTCCTGTCCTCTGGGCCACAGAGGGCAGCAGAGACGTGACTCTACCAGTAGGGGCCACTGTGCTGAGAATTAATCCCTACGAGTTTCTCATTAGTGATTATTATACTGCAGGCGGCCAAAATGGAAAAATTAATTAATTTCAAAGTGATAATGCATTTACAGCAACAATTAGAAATGTATAACTGTAAAAGGGCAACATTTAAAAGACAGATTACATTTAATAAAGTTGCACAAGAACACATCCAATTGTAAAATTACTGATCTGCAACAATATTCCTTAAAGAGCCACTTAAAATAGCCTGACTCCATGAAGGGTGACCTAATTACTGTAACTAAAATCACCATAGTCACAGCAAGTCAGAGCAAATAAAAAAGGGATGCTGATATTAGAACACTGCTGGTTAAGGCTTGTGGGAGCCGGCTCTCGTGGAGAGTCACGGCAGGGCTTGGAGCGTGGGGCCAGACAGCATTTCTTCTTTCCTTGTCCTCACACAAGGGAGTGTATACTCCAGCAAGTTTTGTGGAAAGGAAAACACATTATCTAGGTGACATGCAAGAAAAGCTACAAAGCACAAGGCCTAGTGCTGGGCTTCAGGGCAGTGGGAGACTGCGTCCACGCCACGCTGCTTCCTCTGGGTTTAGGGAGTGAGGGTGCGAATGTACGGTCTACGTCCAAAACCACGTTCACATTAAAATGGCAGAGGTGCATTCGTTGTCCAAGAAACAAATGCTGTGTCACGAGATCAGAGGCGTCATGAGGTCAGGGGCAGCGCCAAGCCACGTGTGGGAGAGCACACACAGGAGACCGCTCCACTCAGGCCAGCTTCTCTTGCCAACGACTTTGACCAAGCCCAGGTCCACACTCACACTGGTGCCTGTCTGGAGGACGCTGAATCCCCGACGCTGGCTCTGAGGTGACAAGTTCACCTGTTCAAAAACTGGAGCTTCAATGCTAAAAGATGCCACCAAGCAAGTGAACACAGATACATCATTAGGGAGGATTTTCATGAGAATCTAAACTCAGCTCCACATTCTGCAGCCTTCCTAATCTTTATGTGCATCTAAAACTCTCCATTTGTGGAACATAAAAGATGCTACTTGACCAATGCCTTGTGGACTGTCCTCACCCCCGTCTTCCCTCGACCCTGGATGTGCACTCTGCAGAACACCAAACCAGGCTCCTTCCACCCACTCGCCCTTCCTGCCTCGCCAGTAACCTTCTGCCTGCGCTTTCAGGCAAGGGATCCAGCCCTTGAGCTCCCTCCACACTGCACAGTGCCAGAGTCCCAAATCACAGACTCGTTTAGCCTGGGGACTCTCACCATTATTGGCAACCTCGTTTTAGAGGAGAATCGTCAAGACCAAGATGTCTCCCACAGAAACTATGAGCACAGCCACCAGCCAAGAAGCACCTCATACCCTGTACTCAGCAGGCACTGTGCCAGCCACTCTATTTAACTGTGCTCTCTGATCAGGAAGGCACTGGGCACACGTGCCGTTTTACATCAAATTAACTGAGATGCAATCAGATAAAAAATCAGTTCCTCAGCTGAATTAGCCATGCCTCAAGAACTCAACAGCCACATGTGGCCAGTGGCTGCTATACTGGATGGCCAGATTACAGACATTGCTAAATTCTATGTCTTGACTGTGTGGGAAACCAACAGGAGAGCTGCGTGGTCTCCTGTTCCAGACAGCCACTTCCTCCTCGTGCCACCCCCTAGGAAGCCATGTCAACACCTTCCCAGGCATAAGACCCTACCAACCGCTACCGTTGGAGTGCACCCCTCCCCACACAATATGAGTTTTCCTGAGGTCACCACTCTTCCCTAACCCTTCACAAGAGCTAGTCATCTTCGCATTCTCCCAAACCTTAAGGCTGCTCTTCTTTATCCTGCACCCTCGATGCTCCCGCCTGACCTGGTCATTGAAGCCTGCTCATAAGCAGTCTCTGGGATCCCCTGTCTGGCACAGGAGCTACTGGAGGTAGCAGGCAGGTTGAGGATTCAGCCATGAGGTCAAGCTCTGGGCTGTGGGACGAGCCCCAGGTGTGGTCCCCGGCTCATTGGGCTTCCCAGTCCACATGGCAAAGCTTCTGCCTCAGTTTCTAACCCCGTGCTCATTTTCCGCTTGGCTTGCATCTGACCACACTTACCGTAAACCCAAATGCTCATATCATGAGGCCTGCTTGGCAGCCAAGGTTAACTTGCTGACACTTTACGGTCAACCCTGCCTTTGCTACACATGGCTTACAATAGATGTTAGATATTAACCAACCCACCACCAAGAAAGGAACACTCTAACCCCAGGCTTACTGGCCAGAACCTGTCTCCCTGTCTTCCTCCTCCTCCCACCCACTCCAGAGTCCCTGAGCCCTGGAATCAGGTCACAGAATAAGAGTCTCTGCCACTGGAGTCCACAACACATAAGGAGTAAGGTTCATTACCCCCCACCAAATTCCACACACAGAGCCTCCACCAGGTCTTTTGTCACAGACAGGAGCTCCTCAGCTCCCTCAAGACCCAAGGATCACGAATGACGCTCGAGGACCGGCCAGCACCTGTTGGTCCTGAAGGCTCTGGGATGACACCGTCACAGAGTGCTCCTCTCTTTTCTAACAACCGATGCACAAGTGAGTGGCAGTGACACCCCGTTGAGACCCATCTTCCCAACGGAGCATGAGACATCATCACGGCCAAAGAAACCTCCAGGGAGCGAGCCCCACACCATCACGGAGAGGAAGGAGAAGGGGACATTTCCCAGCCCCCTGACACAGAAGCAGATGGTTCCATCCCTACAATGACCAAGAGAGCCACTCTGCTAGTCCCCTTGCTCCTGCTCTCTGGGCCTTAAGTATCCACTCATGAACTGCATTTGTTTTGGGGGTGTGGCTCAGTGCCACAGCCGTCGCCGAGCAGGCATGGGCCCTGGGTTCCATCTCTGGCATTTAAAAAAAAAAAAAAAAAAAAAAAAAAAGCAGGAACCACTGGGTGAGGATCAAAGACAGATGGGCTTATTTTGTCCTGAGCAGTTCATGAGACTGAGGTTGTAGTGTCTGCAGTCATCCATAGACACAAAGGGTAAGGACAGCAGCAGCGGGCAACTGTGGAAGGCAGCCATGCTCAGGCCGGGAGACCCTGGAAGCTACGTCTGGCTCTCACAGTCACAGGCTGAAACGTTTGGAGAACAGGTGATTTCCGTGGCATTTGGGTAACTGCAATACCAGTGTCCATTAATAGGAACACATTTTTAAAGGCCTGCGGATTAGAAAAGCAGTCTCCCAGATATAATGTGTGAAGTGTACATTTTTCATTCAAATTGCTTCCCATTAAAACGCTTTCATGGAAACAGTTTCCAGACACAGTTGATAAACATCCCTCAAAAATGCAAAAACTTCCCATTCACTCTGTGAACACTTCCAACTTTTACCAAGGAAGTTAATTCATCCGAAAAGCTCCATGTGTCGGGACGTAGAAAATAAAGTGCAATCCAGCCCTGAAAACTTCTCTAAGAGAGGGTGCACCAACATCTCCATTAAAAGAAGAATCTAGAACATCAGATATAACCTCTCCGTGCATGCACATCTCTAAGTGTGTGCTGGGGGTGGGCACTGGGGGTGGAAGCCAGCTCTCCCACAGGGAGGCAAAGCGACCCTCCCTGAGCCACATCCCCAGGCCTCCTCACTTTTCATCTGGAGGCAGGGCCTCACCAATGGCCGGCCTGGGACTTGAGATCCTCTTGCCACAGCTTCTAAAGGAGCTGGGATTACAGGTCTGCACCAAGTGCGGCTGCAAATCCTCATTTTTCACCTCCTGACACAAAACACAGTTCTCAAGTGCAATGCCCAACACAACAGATGTTCAAAGTTTTCTGAATCAAAACAGAAATCAGATCCAAGGAAACAAATCATTGCTTCTACCAAGACCATCAGTGGTACTTCGCACGACACCGTTAAACCACTTCTCTGCAGCGTCGCAAGACCCCGCGGAGAGAGGCCGCCAACATCAGCCCTTCCTGGTGGCCTGGGTCAGCTGACTCATAGAAAACCCACTGATCCCATGGCGACAGGCGGCGAGAGCGGGGAGGGCGCAAGAGGCTGGGCCTCTCCAGGGAAGGCACACAGGAGGTGCTGGCAGTGCCAGCAGCTGTCCACTTACCATGGACTTGGTGAACGGCCGCGCCAGGGTGAAGAGCAGAGTGTACACCCACCAGTTGCGATGAAGGGAGGAGTACATCATGTTGCCAGGGTGCACGGCGTTGGACGTGACCCCACGTGGGGACAGGCGCCGGTGCAGCTCGCTGGAGAAGAGGAGATTGCACAGCTTGGACCTGTTGTAGGCCAGCATGGCCCAGTAGTCGCTCTGCGACGGAGACAGGCGGCTGAAGTCAAGTTTCCCCGAGGAGTCGTTAATGTCCGTAAATCTGAAAAAAACAGGAGAAAGGACGTGAAGCAACCAAGCTGCAACATTTTGTCTATGTTTTATCTTTTTATTAAAAAATCTAAGGAAATGCTGGACGCGGTGGTGCACACCTTTCATCCCAGCAACTTGGGAGGCTGAAGCAGGAGGATGGCAAGTTCAAAGCCAGCCTCAGCAACTTAACAAGAAGTCTCAAAAAATACAAAGGCCTAGGGCTGTGGCTCAGTGGTTAAGCACCCAAGTTCAATCACCAATACCAAAAAAATAAAAATAAAATAAAGACATCTAAGGAAATGTTACAGACTGCTGAAAACACTCCTGCCTATGTCAAACCATGTCTCCTATGGGGACTTTAAAGCAAATCACTGAATGCCAAAGACACCTAGATAGAGCCCGGGCTCGTAACAGAGCCGACGAGCTCAGCTGCCACCAATGCCTCACGTATATTTTTCAAAACCTTCAGCAGTGAGTTCAAGGATAATTAAATTAAACGGGGAAGCTTCTTAAATTAAAGACTGCTGCTTTGGGCAAGAAAGGCATCACCTGCCTGACCTTTGAAGGGTTGACGTAGATTATTTTAACCAAAGCTGCAGTCCTGTATATATATTTTATTGAGCATCCAAGTAAATACAGGAGAGATGCGCTGCCTTCAAGACTCTGTTCCAGATTAAAAATTAATGATTATAACGGGGCTATAACCTTGGTAGGATGCCATCCGTAGTCTTCTACCTTTGAAAGATAAATGTAAACAAAGTGGAAACGAGTTCTGGCAGAGCCTAATGTTTTTAAGTACACCCATGGCATGGATGCACACAAATCAAAGTAACTAGCTGATGTTTTATAATTGGGTCTGACAGAGTCGTTAAACACCAGCTGCCTGTTTCCTCTTTCTTCCTTTCCTTTAAAAAAAAACGAAATTAGTGACTGCCCTAAAAAAGAACAAAATAATTGGATCATAACAAAAAGAATTTCTAGATGTTCTATCTTTATTTAAGGACTCCTCATATTTTGCTTCATTAAATTAACTCTGGCCACTGGATAATAAGGAAGCATACTGAGAAAACTCTGGAAAATGGCTGTGGAAAAGAAAAGACAAACGCAGAGTGAGAAACACGGACTCATCTTGTTCAGGCTGGGCACAAAAATGAAAAAAGGTACCACGCGGGCAGGTGCAATTCACGGTTTAAGGGAAACCAAATGTCCTCTCTGGGGGTCCGTCAGTGACGTCCCATTTCTGGTGCTAAACGGCATCGCGGCTCTGAAGTCATCAACAAATCCAAGGGCTGGAGATGTCATAAAGGAAGCGGCAAGGACACCTTGAAGCTAATTGTTGGCTGCCTGTTTCCAAAGTCCCCAAACTACAGGAAGAGCCCAGGCTTCCGAGCTTAATTATCCAAGGCAAGTGGAACTAAGCGGGAAATTCGAAAATTTATGGCGTCTTTTTCTGGTGGAAATAATGATTGCCGGCAGGGGCCAGGGATGGTGGATGGCCTACAACACAGGAGAGTCCTGCTCAATAAAGACTGCCCAGGAGGACATTCCTGCAGATGAGAAGCCTGTGTCTAATTACCTAAGCCTAGAGCCTGACTGTGCTCCATGTAGACACTGCGTTGCCACGCACTGAGCCTCCAGGGAGACCGTGCTAGGACCACAGAAAGGAGGAATGAATACGGATGCACGCTCAGATTTTGTGGGGCTCTTGTTTTTTTGGGTACCAGGGATTGAGCCCCCAAGGGCACTTAACCAGTGAGCCATATCCCATCCCTTTTTATATTTCATTTTGAGACAGGGTCTTGCTAAGTTGCTTGGCTTTTTACAGCCTACAGCTTGAGTCCATGAGGGAGGGGCTGGATACTGCAGTGCCCACACCTGTCCAGTCAACAGCAATCTACTTATACTACTTCTTTACTTCCACACAGAAATAAAGCTTTAGAAAAGAGTTGTCACAAAAAGGGCTTATCAGCCGAGAAATGCAGTCTTGAGTTACAGGCCATGAATCGGAAGCCCAACTTACTCAGACATTAGCGCTGGAGCAGATCAGAAAGGTTTCCCTCCCACCTCCCAGGTTTCCTTTGTTAACTGCTGCTGGAAACTCCTCTGAACCTAGCCCAGGACCCTCTTCTCCCAGGAAGCTCTCCCTGATTAACACTCCCCACTAGAAGCCACTGTGATTTCTTGGTGTCCTGTGTGTTACAGGGTGTGGATTAAAAGAAGCCCCACGAAGCAGGTTGAAATGTGTGTTTCCACAGGAATTGAACATGCACATTTCAGGATCCCACCCAGGATAGCAGACTCAGGGCTCAATGACACACTACCCGTCCAAGGTCTGTACAAAGTCAGCTGTGCCATTCTTGAGTTTTACCTATGTGCTGGGACTCCTTTGTCACCGTCTCTAACTCACCTGCTTATGCAGTTGGACTGTGCCTTCCTGGAAGCAGGCAGAGTCCCGTATGTTGCCCAGACCAGCACCTGGGCACAGGAGAACTGCAGTCTGATCACGGGTTTGGAATTCCAAGCCAAGGGACAAGTTCCCCTTATTGCATGAACCCTTTCTCCAAGTCTTGCTCAGAGGACAAAAAGCACCAGGAGGTTCAGCCCCTCTGAGCACTATGTTAATATCTGTGTGCTGCCTTTCTGCTATCTGGGACGAGTTCCCTGCTTTGGCTTTTAAGCAAGCACCTAAGGGGCTCATGACTGGGGAACACCGAGCAGACTAAACATCTAAGAGGACAATGTCTTTCCTTCCTAGGACCTAACCTAGGACAATACCAAAACACTGCACTGTAAGAAATTAGAACCAGGTTACAGGGCAGTTTCAAGGTGCAGAAGCGCCAACTGCAATATCAAGTGTCCCCCTGCAAAGGGCACTTCAGCGGGAGAGCCCCAGGTTCTCTCTCCATCTCCTGGGCAGAAAGCTGGTCTGCAAGGTCCCATGGCTGGTCCCATGGCTGGTAGGGATCATCCTCCAGGAAGCGTGAAGGGAGGGCTCCCCGATTCTCCCAGCCCAGGCAGGCTTCCTGAGAAAGGACCGTGCTCACCTCTCCACTCAAGAGGCAGTAACAAGCTTTCAAAGGCTGCCTGCTGCTCTCAAGTTGAAAAGCTGACCAAGCCAAACAATAAGGTCCTACCAGAATTATCTCTCGCCAGCACACTGAAGTACTAACATCTGTCCTCTGCACCCTAGCCTTTGCTTTTTAAGAGCCCCCCATCTTGTATTTTTTTATCGTCTGGTTTTTGTTTAACTGAAGATGTTTTAAATTCCCAAACTGACGTAATTAGGATTCAAGATAGACAAGAGGTACCATGTTTAAAGAGTAGAACTGAATCTGCATTACAAATTGTGTGTGCATGTGTGATTGTGTATGTGACTGTGTGTACAGTGTGTTATTATGCAATTCCATGTGGTTGCATGCGTTATCGTGCACGTGTGTATGATTATGTGCATGTGTGGTTGTGCGTGTTATTGCGTGAAGGTATGATAGTACTGTGGTTGTGTGTGGTTGTGAGAAGGTATGATTGTGGATATGTGCGGTTATGATTGTGTATATCAACTGGGCACTCGATACAGCTCAAGCCATTAGAGGTGTTCAGTCTATTTTCTATTTTAATTGTCATCCGAAAAATTTTCACAGAAGGAAGTCAAATTCTTATTTCAATAGGATATATTTCAGAGAGGCAGAAACTCGGTTCACTTGCCCGGACTCCAGATAAGTAAGTAAAACACAGTGAAGACGCAGGGAGGCTCATAAATATTTTGCCTTGGGGCAGTATAGTATAGTATTTTCTGCAAACATAAGACTTTATATTTCCCCTAACAGGGGGCCTTGACTCCAACGATGAGATTGTGCGGAGGTTTATGGAGGTAATTAGGATCAACACTTGCGGTTTAGGGCTTGTGGTCCTTGAACAGTGAGCGAGGGCCCTGCTCCCATGCATCCCTGGAGCAGATGCCACACAACTCATAAAGTAGCCTGCTTGAGGGAGCCGCCATTGTGGAAGAACACAAAATGCGCAAAGGACAACCAGAAAGCAGGAAGCCAGGGGTAGCCACCAGACAGGAGGGCCAGAACCACACAGAGATAGAAGGCCCTGTCTATCAACTAAAATGGATCTAATTCCAGAGGCAAAGCCCCTTCCTTCCAAATTCATCTTTTAAGTGGAATTAAGATCCGGATCCCCAGGGAGGCAGGGGCCACACTGCAGACAGGCAAGACAAAGGCATCACATGAACAAAGGGAAGCTGGTGGCTGACCACTAAATACCAGCTCATTTAAACACACCCAGCTGCCCTCCACATCTGGCCAACCGCTGGGGCTGGCAGATCTCCTGGAGCCCTCTCTGCCCGCCCAGCAGCCTCCCTGGCTCCCTTTCACAGTCCAGATTTTGTGACCACCTAATTACAAAGCGTTTTGTGTCTTTTCACTCGGGGGAGGATTATTACTGGCATTTTCCTTTCATTTAAGCCATCATAAATTCAAAATAGCAAAGGCAAATCTATCTGCAGTGTCACTTATACCATAAGCCCCTGTGCTCAGCAGTGATAAAGGGTTCAAGCGAACCCGTGGCTGGTCTCTCTCTTCCAAGTCCCAGGGGTTACATTTTACAGAAGTATGATTTAAAAAAGCAAGCTTCATTCTGAGTCACTGAAATATTTCAGGCAGGACTTAAGATGCAGAAGAAGGGGGAAAATAGGTCCTTGCACATTCTTTTATTTCCAGCCTGTTGGCTAAAAGTGAATGCTTCGCCCACCCCCACACCAAGAAATGGGAAAGAGAAATCTCCCAAACAAGAATTAAATCCAGCCTTCCCCAACCAGCAAGTCCTTTGTCTTTTCTGAGGACTTCTCTTCAGACAAATAGTTGTTTATCCGACTCCAGAAACAAATATGCTGAAAATACGATGAAATTTTCAAATGCCTTTTTAGTCGATTGAATATTCTCCTAATGGTAATAGAAAAGAAGTGCCATCTGATGCTCTAATTGAAATTTTAACCAAAAGAGGCATGGCCAGATTTCTAATATGTTCTAACTACAGTACTTCCCTCTCCACAATTACACAGCTAATGTCTGCATTGAATTCCCTAATTTCTCATTATAAAACAATTGGATTTCATCTCGCAGTCTTCAATTGCACTGTTTCTCCTGCTAGAATAACTGCACATTCTTCTTCGTAAGATGGTGAAGTTGTTGAATTACAAATCGATAAAGGTCACGCCATTCAGATTTAATCAATTATTATTCCATCTCTAAGCAAGATCAACGCGGGGCTTGAGATATAGTTGTAAAAACACTGCACACTGCTGTAGACAGCCCCCAAACAGTCCTCTGCATTCATGCACACAATACCGTCCTGGAAAAATCGGGTAAGCCAGGCTGCGCACACTCACACTTCCCAGAGCAATGCTCATCGAAAAGATTTTCAGAGGCAGGGCCTTGGGAGAATTGCAGATGATGCAAGATAGGGGACAAGGCAAAACATCAACTTCCAACCCACCTATGGGACTCAGAGGAGACCACCACAACACGGGCAGGGGCCGAGCGGCACAAAACATCCTGAAGGAGCTGGACCAGGTAGAAGTGCCCCAGGTGGTTCACCTGGAAGGTGGTCTCCAGGCCATCCTTCGTGAGGCCCCAGGGCAGAGCAAACACTGCTGCGTTGCACACGAGCACATGGAGAGACCTGAAAAATAAAGCAGTCAATGAATGCTCTGCGGACATCAAGAGTGTAAAATCTGCCACCACCCACGCCCCCTTGGGCACCCCGATTCTTCACTGCCTTCAAGAACCCCATCGTGGGAAAGGAGACCTCCTGGAATATCACATCACTTTGAGTAGGCAACCTACCAGTGGCTCCGGGGACGCAGGACTTCCGGTGCTAAATCCAGGACGGTATTGAGTAACATGGGACAAGCTGGTGACCCTAGTAGGAACCCAGGTTCCATCACCTAATTAACTCTGTACTTTCCAATTCATCCAGTTCATACAACCTCAATTCCTCATCTTAAAATAGTCCTTCAAATAGGAATGCAGAACAGAGAAAATTGCCCATTAAAAAAAAAAAATAGGCTGGCACAGGAGATGCTAAAGAAGCGCATCAAGAGGAAGGAGCTCTGTCCGAAGAGCCAGGCACACACGTGTGGCTCTACTCCTTTTAGAGGTCACTTTCTATCTACCGGTTATAAAGATAAGTGCAATAAAGCAACAGATAAGTGTAAAAAAGCTCTCTTCTCTTATTTATACTCAACTTGTTTCACAATGCAATTTTAACACTAAAAGTAAAGGTTTAATGCAAATTTAAATCCTGAATCCTCATAAACAAATTGTATTTAAGAGAAATCATCCAAATGTATAAACAAGAATTGAGAACTGTACAATGAAATAAAACTGAGGATATCCACACTGTTAGTAGTCACAACATAAAAGCAACAAATTGAAAGTAAACTAAATATACAATATACAATAGGAAATCTACAATAGGAAAATCATTAAATGAAACAGAATATAGCAGTACGGTTGAATAATACAAGGCCATTTGAATTGTAACATATCAACCTATTTTGTTTAATAATCCATTATGAAGTCAAGAAATAATGTTGCAGGACCACACCTGCACATTCCATCCAAAGAAAGGGGATCCAGCAGATGGGTGTGTAAACACGCGCGAGGCCCTACGGGCTGGAGGGCCCACGGTATCTGAAAATGCCTTCTTTCTGGGTTCACCTATATGTGCTTTATTTTCTCCCTAATTAACATGTGATATCTTTATAATAAGGAAAAATGCAATCAAATACATATCAGGTTAAAAAAAAAAGAAAAGAGCATTTCAGGAACTTAGCTAACAAATCTGACATGAGAAGAAAAAAAAAAACTGGATTCTACAGGAGTACCAGGCTAAGGGCTCAAGGACCTGCACTTTGCCTGCTCTCTGAGGCTCTTCCACATTCTTCCAGCTTCTGACTTGTAAAACGAGGAGCTGGAAGCTGAGGGTGCTGACTTCGCCTCACATAGCTACAATTCTGTGGCAATGACTTGGGGCTAAAATTCCTTTCCTATATTTTCACTTGAAATAAGTGGCGGTCCATCATGAGAACCTTTCATAGATCTATTGCTATTTAGATGATCTGATTTTGTTTCTGCTCTTGTGGAATGCAGCAGTCTAAGAACCACAAGATTTAAAACGGAAAAAAAAAAGCTGGTTTGCAAAAAAGGGAAACAAAGTCTAGCTAAAAATTAAGATGATATGTCATCCAGAAAACGTTAAAAACAAATGACCAATATATAATACAAAGGATCCACATCTTACATACAGTTCTTAGAAATCAACAACAACAAAAAAAAAATACTGTGAGACACACTGAGATACTTTTAAAATTTGTAAAACCAATCACAAACAACCAAGAGAAAAATCTAACATGCCCAACTGTGCTATTGGTACCAGGGCAGACGCAGTGACGGGGTACTCCCCAGAGCAGCCAGGGGGAACCAACCCTGTAGGCACCTTGACTGCAGAGTTAAAACTTCCAACACAGTGAAAGCCTAAATTTCTACTTAAACCCCCCACTTTATGGCATTTTGTTATGATACTCTTAGGGAACTATGAGGGCTTTCAACACAGTTTCCTAAGAAAATACTGAAAACTTGTATTAAAAGTTTATGCATAAAGATAAGCGACAACTATACACAAATGAGCTAAAATTATATATAAACAAGACACAACCTAAAATCCAGCCAAATGAGAAAGGATACATAATCAATGATCAAGCCAGAGGTTCCTAAACTTTCTCATACAATTCAAAGCTGAAAAAAGTAGGGAAACTAACTTTCATAAGTGATTCAGACTCCTTCCCTCCAAACAAGAGTTCTACAGATACAATCAGCAAGAAGGTATAGAAAAACGTTAGCTCTGGGGATTTAGGACACCATCGGGCTACTCACTGATTTTTATGGGTTCTGGTATTTCCCTCCTTTTTGACAATAAATATGAATTAATATCTTTTTAAAACTTACCGCGCTATAACTCATTTACCCTAAAACCAACCTACTTGTCATAGAATGGTGCAAACATCAGCCCGTTCTAATCTGAGAACACTCCCATAACTCAAAAAGAAACCCTGCACCCATCAGCAGCCGCTAGCCACTTTCCACACAGCCCGGGACATGCTGCGAATTTGTCTATTCTCAACACTTCATACAAACAGAATCACACAGTGCGTGGTCTCTTCCGTCGTCTTTCACTTTGCCCAATGGCTGTAAGGTTCATCCAGGCTGCAGCGAGGATCCAGATTTCTTCCCATTTACTTATAACATTCGACTCCACAGATAGACCATATTCTATGTATCCGTTCACCAGCTCACGGACACAGGCTATTTCTGCTTTTTGGCTAATATGAATATTGCTGCTCTGGACACTCACAAGTTATTTTGGAGGCTTAGGTTCTAATTTCCCTTGAGTATAAACTTAGAGGAGCATGCACTGGGTCACATGATAACTCTATGTTTAACTTTTGAAAGAAATGCAAGAATGTTTTCCAAAATTGATGTCCCAATTTACATTTTCACCAGTAGTGAATTAGGATTCCAGTTTTTCCACTTTCTTAGGCTATTTGTTATCATCTTTCTTTTATTTTAGCAATCTAGAGACTGTGATGTGGTATCTCAGTTTTACTTGCATTTCCCTAGTGACTAATGATGGTGGGCATCTACTGAAAATACGTGCATCTTCCTTGGAGAGATGTGTCCTCAGATCCTGTGCCCACTAAGCTGTTTATCCTTCTAACTTTGTGTATTCTGGCTATGAATCCCTTAACACGTATACAAGTTGCAATATTTCTCCCATTCTGTAGGATGCTGTTATACTTTCTTGATGGCTTCATTTGAAGCACAAAAGATATTAATTTCGATGAAATCCAATTTATCCTTTTGCTCTTATCACTAGGGAAACCATTGCCTTTCCCAATGTCACAAAGATACAACCCTACACTTTCTTCAAAGAGTTTTGCAATTCTGGCTCTTACATTTAGGTTCATGATCCATTTCTGGCTAATTTCTGTATATGATGTATAAGCAATCTATATTCAGCCCTTCAGATATGAGTATACAGTTGTTCTAGTATTATTTCTCGAAAAGACTATTCCTTCCTCATTGGATTATTTGGGTGCCACTATGGTAAATTAACCAACCATGGAAGGGTTTATGTATGCAGTTTCAACTCTATTTTATTATTTCTCTGTCTATGCTGATGACAGTACAATTGTTATTACTGGGATGGAAATCCTCAAACTTGTTCTCCATTTTCATGCTGTTTTTAGCTGTTCAGGTACCTCTGCAATCACATATGAAGTTCAGGATCAAGATTTCAATTTCTGCAAAAAAGTCTAGTGTTATTTTGAGATTGTATTAAATCTGTAAATCAATTTAAGGAACAATGACATTTAGGCAATATGAGGTCTTCTGATCCATAATCATTGGATACCTTTATATTCATTTAGTTCTTCTTTAATTTCCTTTAAAAATATTTTATAGACTTAAAGGGCCAAATGTTTTCTCTCATACGTGGAAGGTGGAGTATAATATAGGAAAGAGTACAAGAACAGTGTAGACAACAGACTCATCAAACACAATTACAAATCCAACTGGGGTCAGCCTCCCAGACTAGGGATTTGGAGCAGCCATGGAAAGGAGAAAGGGGTAGAGAGACACAGGGGCGGAGGAAGGGGAGATACATGATGTGTGCATGTATGAAAGTGTAACAACCAACCCCTTCAACATGTAAAACTGACGAAAAATAAAACTCTCATTTAAAAAAAACTGCAAGTTTTTCATATCTTTTGTTAAATTTATTCCCAAATATTTTCTTCTTTCTGATACTAATGCAAGCAGAATTGTTTTCCTCATTTAATTTTGGAATTGTTCATGGCTAGCATAGAGACAAAAACTGACTTTTGCATATTAATCTTTTACTCTGCAACATAGCTGAACTCACTTGTGAAATTTAACAGTTTTTTTAAAGTGAATTCCTCATGATTTTATATATACAAATGTTTTCATCTGCAAGAAACTTGGTGTTGCTATTTTATCTTTCCAATTTGGATGGCTTTTTCCGGGGTTTTTTTTTTTTTTGGTTTGGTTTTTTCTGTTATTGTGCTGGGTTGGAACCCTGGGCTTCACACATGTGAGGCAAGCATTCTACCAGTGAGCTACGTCCCCAGAATGACTTTTAATTAATTTATTTTTGTGTTTCAGTGGCTTTTGTTTTGGTCTGTTTTCCGCAGAGTTCTACTGGCGAGAGTTTCGGGACAATGCTGGATGGAAGCGTTGGCAGGAACATCCTCATCTTATTCTGATCTGAGGCGAAAGCGCGGCTTGTCATAATTTCAGCACTGGATGCGATGTTAGCTGTGGGCTTTTCCAGAAGCCCTTTCAGACGGCAGAAATGCCCTTCCATGCCAGCTCTGCTGAGCACTATTTTATCACGGAACGGTGTTGAATCTTTTTCTAATGATTTTGTTCTACAGAGATGATCCTTTATTCTTCTAACACGATGTATTACATTCATTGATTTTTGAATGTTAAATTAACTTTGAATTCCTTGGATAAAACCCCTTAGTCACAGTGTATAATCCATTTTATATATTGTTGCTAGTATTTGTTGAAGAATTTCTTATCTGCAATCAAAAGTGAGAGTGGTCTAATGGTCTTTTCTTGTGATGTTTTTAGTTTGACATCAGGGAAATTTTGGTTCCAAAATAAGTTGAGAGACATTCCCTTATTTTTATATTCTTTCCATGCTTGGTAGAAAGTGTTAAGTTGATTTTATACCAAGGAATTTTATAATACTGATTTTATAAATTGCTTTTTTTTAAAGCGAGGGATAGTGAGAGAGAGAGAGAAAAAAAAAAAACAATTTCTATTTAGTGTTCCATGTGACTTTTGTTGTTCTGAGACTTCATTGTGTACGTGATGCTGGGGTTTGAACTCATGTCCTTGCACACGTGGGGCAAGCGCCTTAACCGCCAAGCCACCGCTCCAGCCCAAGTTGCTTTTTTATAAGATTCCATGAAATCTCATTTTCATAGGCAATCGAGATGTGGTTTAGAAACTCTCAATTTTATTCTGTTGCTTCATCCATTTTCCCATCTATCGCCTGCGTAAAACTTACAAGGAGTTGGCAGCGTGCGTATGGGATAATCCGTGTCTCTCAGAAGGCGCCCACCTCCGCTGTTAGCAGACAGCCCCCGTGATCCTGTTACTCGCTGAAAAGGTGGCACAGTGCTCGGAGGCCTCCGGCCTTCCCACAGCACGCATCAGGCCCTGTTTCAAACCAAAGAGGAGCCTACTGTTTTGCAGCTGCGATAGCCCACATTTTGTAGAACAGTAGAATCACTGGGGAAAAATGGGGTGGGGGGAGATAGGCAAATATGTTACATTTGAGCTCCTTTTATACTGTATCTCAAATATTTGGTTCCCTTCTCCAGAGCTGTTTATTTTTTTCCATTTACTTTGCTGAGTGTTAACCATGGGTTGGACACTTGCTAACAGCTTTGTGTACCTAGGTTTGATCTTCACAGTAACAGGAGGTAACATGAATTAGTGTTGTCATTTTACAGGCAAGAAGACAAGAGCACAGAAGCAACTTTCCCGAGCTCAGAAATTAAGCAAGTATCAGAAACAGCCAAACTAAGTATGCAAATAAATGAATAAGAATGCAACAGAACAAAAGGTCATCGGACTTGAAGGCGACCTTACCATAGCTTCTTCCTCAGAAAAGCAAACTGGAATGGACAGGGCCACCTGAAGTTCTGGCTCAGAGCTGTTGCTCTTCTTACCTGATTGGTGGCTAGTAGCTAACCCCTGTAACCTGTAAAGGGAACAGCAGCGGACCCTTCCCAAGTTACTGAAGAGCAAGGTCCCAGTGTCTCCCCAGCTGCCAGGTTAAAGAATTGCTGCTTCCTGTATCTGCATAGCGCTCCCTTTCACCCACAAAGGAAAATAGAACTCTTCAAA
>PVKS010012699.1:0-52990 GCA_004027875.1 Aplodontia rufa
TGGGGTTTGAACCCGGGTCTTTGTGCTTGCCAGGCAAGCGCCGAAACCGCTGAGCCACCGCTCCAGCCCTGTAGGTTCTCTCTTGATGCTGTTGACTAGATCTTTAGCTGTGCAAAAACTTTTTAGTTTAATTGCATCCCATTCATTTATTCTTGATTTTACAGCTTGAGCCATGGGAGTTTTGTTAAGGAAGTAGCTGCCGACTCCTATATGCTGTAGTGTTGACCCTACTTCTTTTTCTAGTAAGTTTAAAGTTGTAGGCTTAATATCCAGGTCTTTGATCCATTTTGATTTAATTTTTGTGCAGGGCAAAAGACAAGGATCCAGCTTCAGTTGTTTGCATATGGCTGTCCAGTTTGTCCAAGACCATTTGTTGAACAGGCTATCTTTCTTCCACACTATGCTTTTGCCCCCTTTATCAAATATCAAATAGTTAAATATATGGGTTTTGTCTCAGGATCTTCTATTCTGTTCCACTGATCTTCGATTCTGTTTTGATACCAATACCATACTGTTTTTGCTACTACGGCTCAGGCAAGACAATGAAATAAAAGGTATTCGTATAGGAAAAGAGGAATTTAAGTTATCTCTATTCGCTGATGACATGATTCTATACCTAGAAGACCCATTAACATCGGCCAGAAAACTCCTAGAGCTTATAGATGATTTTAGCCAAGGACTGGCTACAAGATCAACTCCAGTAAATCACTAGCGTTTCTTTACTCCAGCAACAAATCTGCAGAAGAAGAAATCAGGAAATCTCTCCCACTCACCATCACTTCCAAAAAAAATGAAATACTTGGGCATTAACCTTACAAAGGATGTTAAGGACCTCTACAAAGAAAACTATCAAACACTAAAAAAAGAAATTACAGAAGACCTGAGTAGATGGAAAAACATTCCATGCTCATGGTTAGGCAGAATCAATATAATAAAGATGGCCATTCTACCCACAGCCCTATACAGATTCAATGCAATCCCCATTCTTCACAGATATAGAAAAAGCAATTCTCAAGTTCATATGGAATAACAGGAGACCCAGACTGGCCAAAACATTACTCTACAGGAAGGAAGAAGTAGGGGGTATCTCATTCCCTGACCTGAAATCATACTACAGAGCGCGCAGTAGTCCTTCTTGACATATTTGATTTCTGTCTAGGTGGCCACGTTCAGAATGTCACAGAAGGTCAGGCACTTTAGGCTCTCTCGTGGGGCCAGGGCGGCAGAGGGTCCTGAAGACTTTGCTTTGCTCTCCACTGGTGGTGTGACTTTGGGCAAACCACTAAATCACATTCTGCGGGCACAATTTGTTGACACCACGTTGAATGATAGGTTAGGGGGTCTTACCACCAAATATATCTGATTAAAACTATGGGTCTTCTCTCCAGAAAATGTACATTTTTACCTAATTTTACAGGAGTTTATAGGCTTCCTGATGGGTATCCGTGAAGCATCTATTAAGATTACAGGGACCTTAACACTATCAGCAGTAACATGTCCGTTTTCCAAGGGCAACAAAGAATCCCTCCTTTTGACTCTGCTGCTTCCTGTGGAAGGAGATTGCCTGCTCTTCCTCCTTTTTCCAACCTCCCTGGAGTCTGCCCCCAAGAGCAGACTGCATAGCCCCTCCCCATAATCCAGGTCCTGGGAATCTACAGTGGCCTGGAACTTGGCCCCCAGATCAGCTGGCTTTGGGCCTTTTCTGAAGCCTCCTGGGAGGGTGAGTCACATGGCAGATTGACAGATAGCTCTTCTGAGTCACAGGTAGTGTTTGACAAAAGAGGCTTAAGGGCCCTTCTTTCCCTTGTACCATCTAATCTTTAAGCATCATTTGCTTCTGAACTGTCACCTGAGAGTTGCTGCTCCTTGGAGATGGAGGAGAGAGCTGGCTGGGAGTGCTGCAGCTGTCCTGGACACAGGAAGTCCATGGCTACTTGTAAAAGGTGAGGGGAACTATAAATACTATTAAACATGGGAGCTTCCAAGTCAGAGGAAGCCCGGATGTTGTCAAGGTCAGGCTGCAGAGGAAAGGGGCCTTCCCAGGGAAACTTAGGACTTCCTTGGCAACCTTTAGCAATCCCACTCATCTCCAGGGAAAGCCAAAACTCCCTTGCACTTCTTGTCCTCTACCAGGGCCCCAGTTTGCCTTTCCGGCTCCATGAACCTGTGGCTCCATGAGCTTCTGCTTAGTGACACTGATGGTGGCTCCACCTTTCCAGGCCCTACCCTCATCCTTCTGTTCTTGAATCACAGATTGCTCTTTTCCCCCTTCCCCTCCTGTCTCAGTCCACTCTTCAGGCCTGACTCTCAGCCATGTCTGCCTGAGCATTTTTCTAGACCATCTGACATTATAAAGCATCCTCCCTCTTCACAAGTGCCCACCCTGTGCCCGGTGCTTCACACTTCTTATCACATTTGATTCCCTCAACAAACGTGCAAGAGAAGTATCATCATCCCTATCTTATAGGAAAGACATTGGATCTGAAGGGGTAGTTAAATCCTGAAGCCATGTCCTTTGACTCTGCATCGACTTCGCTGTGCTGCTGCATTCATGCGCCAACCCACCCACCTTACCATCTGTTCAGTTGACCACCTGCTCATCTGTGCCTCCTCCAGATGCCTGCATGTAGCAAGACAGCTCTCTCCCTCCTCCAGAGTCCTGGTTCAACTGTGTGTGGCACTTCTCCTTTCCTCGTATAAGTGCTACCGCATCTTCGCCTGGACTTGGAGCTTGAAGAACTCTCACGAAGCCTAGCTAGCCCTGCATTTGGGGAGATTGGATACTCACTGACTACGGGGTAATGGCAGAACACTCCCCTGGCTTATCTTGGGCAGCTGTGTCCCGCAGGAGACCAGGAGGTAATGTCTTCAGGTAACCAGATCTAACAAAGGTCAAGAAATGATGAGCTCTTTGTCAGAGTCCTGAGTTGGTTTCTCCCTGAACTAAAGGAAACCCTAGTTTAAAACTCTTTCAAAATCTTTTTACAGGAAAAGCACTGCCATCAAGAAAATGCTGGTGTGGACCTGGAATTTTAGCCTTGAGATTATAATCACAGGAAATGGAGTGTTCAGTTTCCTGAGCAGCCCCAATTCTTTCTCTTTCCAGCCTGGTGCCTGCGCCTTTACATTACAATGTGATCTCAAGCCTGGAATACAAATGCAAAATACTGAACAGCATCCTAAGTGCTATTTTTAAAAAGCTTCTGAGCCCCTGGAGCTGCGTGCATGCACACACACAGGAGAACGATGAAGGCAGCATCGTTGGACCCCGAATCTGCTACTTTCCATGCAGATGGGCAGCGGCATTTACAGTCTTCTGTGCCACGGGCACCACATGTCTCTGTTGTAATGCCTTGGTCCCCACCCCTCCCTGCCCCCATTTAGACTATTCCCCCCAGCCCTGGTCACACGTCCAGCATTGTTCTGTTTTATGGTCATCTGTGCTTCTTACAGTAGACTGGGAAATTTTTTTTTTTTTTTTTAGTGCTACGGGATGAAACCCAGTTTCTTGGTCATGCTAAGCTAGCACTCTACCACTAAGCTATTTCTCTAGCCCTGAGAATTTTCTTGAGAATGATAACTACAATGTTGCCATCATCATGGTGATAGTTAACGTTTTTCAATACAAACTTATGACAAACATGTGTCATCTGTTCTCTGAACATTGCTGAACTTAATTCTGAAGCCATAATTCTGTGGGGCAGGTGACCTTACAGTTCTCGGTACTTTTTTATTCTCTGAAGTCCCTTGCATGGTTTAGTGTCATGGTCTTTTATTGCAGAAGATTTTTTTTACCCCTTTACCAAAGCTATTTGGCAGAAATATTAGACAATCTTATTAGTGCTAAATAATTTGCCATTCCTGAGAGATAAACTTTTTGAATTGAATTGCAAAGATTGTCACGGGCATATCAAAGTAATAGCTGGAGGGAGTAGGGACACAAAGGCAGGCATCCTGGGAGAGGTGGGCTGTGTCCTTGGGTGAGTCCCTCGCTACTCTGATCCTGTTTTAACACAGGGGAAGTAGGGGTGTTAATTTCTTTCTTGGTGGTGCTGGGTACTTGGGAGGGTACAAGCCATTGCTATTATCACCTTCATGGACAATACTCACCCTTTCCTACTGGAGAGTAATATAACCCAGAGTTTAGTCTAAAGCTATGTCAAGACAGTTTTTAATTCCATAAAAGTAATTTTCTACTCTTCTCTAATGCAGAGGTTGTCTGTTCCTACAAATTTAGAAAATGTTCAAAATTAGAATAAAAACTGCTGTCCGAGACATAGAGGTCTTAGATAGGTCTCAAACATGTTGTGGTATAGGGTTAACATTGTCTATGTTTTGAAAATATTCACAAGACCCATTTTCGATTGATTGTCTCTAAAAACCTCTGCTCTGGGCCTGGAGTGAACAGCACCCCACAGAGCCCTGGCTCCAAGTGACTGGAGAATGAAAGACATCTACCAGCAGAGGAAAGCAGAAACAGAACCCTCGGCAATGTCTCATGGGTACGTCAAGAGCCAACTGTGAATTGACTTATGTGGTGTCTGAGGTTGCCACTGGGTGGTCTGCCTAGTGCTCAGCAGCCCAGCTTTTGGCAGGAGCCTGGAGAAGCAAGATAATGATGAGCCCAGCCTTGGCCTAGCTCCTGCCAGGGACGTTGGGCGGTCACAGGTGACTGTGGGTTGGGAGATAAGAGGCTTAGACAAGCATCTTGAATCTCCCACTGCATCCCACATATAGGATTTCTAGAATGTAGAGATAGTAGCAAAGACGGAGTCTGCCAGATTGTTCTTTAGACAGCCCACCTGAGGAAGCCCAGGGGAATCCTTTGGGATTTTTGGGGACCCTTGCTCAGACGTGATCAGTCACCATAGCCTTTCTCACAGCTTAAAAAGAGAGAAGGGAGAGTCCATCCCCGCAAGCTTGGCATGGTGGGGATGTGCTCCCTCAGGTGGCTTTCTGCGCTGTCAGGATGGAGCTCTTACTGAGGGTAGAAAACTGGAGAGGAAACGGGAAGCCAAGGTCATTGCATGATTAAAAACCTCAGCAGGGTTAGCAGCCAGGGGTCCTAGGAGGAAGGGGTGTAAACTCAGCTCTGAATGGGTTTCTAGATGACCAGGACCAAAGCTTGACGGAAGCCCCTAGGAGACAGTGGCTGCCGTGTGTTCTTCTGGAGTAATTGGGCTACAGATGCCCGAGATGTGCATCTCAGGGAGGTCTGAGCAGCCCGCTTCTCTAAGTTCAAAACTGTGAGTTTATTCACAGCACCCCAGGCTTCTCTGTCTTGTACCTCTCCCATCGAGCTGTTATTTTGACATTGTATTGCCAATATTTACACATCAGTTCAAAAAGCATACCACTTTCTCATTCTCAGAAATGACAAGGTCTCTTCTCATCAGGTTGGTTAATATTTCTATTACATAGCTTTTCGTTCGGACCCCAGCATCCACGTACACAGCTGAGTGTAAGAGCAACAGAGGCCAAGTGAAGAGCTCAATGAAAGTTGATTCTCTCTCTCACTGTCCTCTCTTAAAAAAAAAGTGCTCTTTTATCTTGACATAAGACATTCCAGGCTGTTCCAATCTTCCTGAGCTTTTCCAGATGCTTTTCAAATGTCCCCCTCCCCCTCGTGTGGTTCAGTAGGCGTGTCCTAATGCTGGCAAGTCATCCTTGGTGATGACAACCCAGAAGTGATCACTCCTCAGGCTCTTAATTGAATCTTCAAGTTGGAAACTTCGTCCTCGTGAGATTCTTTATTCAAAATACCAAGAGAAAACATAACCAGTCTTCATTTCTTGTTGTAACAATGCCAGTTTTCCATAATCTGACCTTCAGTTGACATCTGCTGACCAGAATCTTTCTTCAAAGGAGTTTATATATTTTTATAACCTAGATGCATAAGATGACGACAGAGTATTATCTTTGGTCATTAAAGATGCTGGAACATTCTTTATTACAGATAGAAAAAATAGCCCCATGGCTAGTTAGGATCTGCGCTTGAAGCTGACTTGAGTTGTCTTTTGTTGTCCCAAGGCGTGGACTCCAACGGCAGGATTAAAAATACCCACGTTCTTTAGGAACAATATTTAAAAGTAGATTACATATATGACTCACACGCTCTGCAGTCATATTTCATAGTATGGTTGTAAAAAAAATTTCAAATATACTCATAAACCAGAAAACTATCTGCACTCTCTTTCCTGTGTAAACTATATTTCTTTTTCACACAAGTGTGCTGAGGTACACGATGGGAAATACTAGATTTCATTCTCCATGACCTTTTGTTTGATAAGAAAAAAAAACACTAAATTTTTTAATCTACACATCCTTTTCTTCCAGAATACAAATAAATAATCAGTTTACAAGGAGCACTGGCATAGCCACAAGATGCCAATGTCAAAACAAATTAAGCTTGACAATTAGGCTTTTGGTTTGTTTTTCCCTTAAGTGCAGAATGCACAGTGCAACATTTAGAAGACGGGTGCAAAACTGTGCACACGATGGAGGGAGCACCCAGGCTTTGATGGGCTTTGACGTCGGCTGCTGGCCTCTCCTAAGCTCCCCTGCTCCCTGCCCTCTGCCCTCTGCCGCATCTGGACGGCTGATTAGAAAGCTCAGGGGCACCCTCCTCCCTCCTTTGGTGCTAACAGGAAGTTCACACCACCCAAGGCGTCTGTGCTCAGGAAGCCCATGCCAGCCTTAGCTTCTAACTGTAGTTCACACCCCAACCTTGTCTTCTTCCTCCATTCTCTCAAGGCATTTTTGGGCTGCTTTTGCATCCTGTCCTGCTCTATACAGAGACTTATTGGTAAGTAACAAACCTTTCCATACTCTGTGTGTGTGTGTGTGTGTGTGTGTGTGTGTGTGTGTGTGTGTGTGTGAAAAAGAGAGAAAGATATCATCAGTTTTGACCTCTGAACCAAATTTTGGGTGAGCAAATCCATCCTGCCTCTGTAGTATGTTCACAACAGAATACAAATAAGGTTCGGTTACATTTAAAACTATGCACATATTGTTACACATGTGAACAGGAAAAAGAGCACAAAGAAATACAATAAAACATTAGCAATGGATTTGAATAGTAGGGTATGGATTTTTTCTTCATGTTTCTCTGCACTTTCTAAGATTTCTGCTAAAGATACATATATGCACATGCAATCAAAAAGCAGTGTAGCATGTAATAGTTTTGTGCAAAAGTGAGAGATAAGGAAAACACTCAAATCTTTTTTATTAGATGTATTACATTTAACTAATCCTGAATTATAAATTATAAAAAGAAAAACCCATATAAGAAAATCAAACCTCACATGATCTATTCATCCTCTTTCTTAGAAAAGAAAAATAAATAAAATAAAAGGGAGTACAAGTGCATGAAATTTCACTTTTTAAGAACATTTTGATCTAATCTTTGAACTATTTGGATGAAAGTCAGCATGGGAGAACATATTTCCACAAACAAATTCCATCCTTAGGACTCAAAGGCTCAACTGAACACATTCAGACCTGGAACTACTAAAAAATTTAATTAAAAACGTATTGTAAGTATGTACACCGCGTACGTGTATGTGGCCATCTCCTGTCGTGCAGATTTTTGCCCTGGGGACAGTAGCTTCTGCTCTGCAGACTCCCTTTTAGATAGACTGGGGTTTGGGAGAGACAACAGCTAAATGCCACACACTCCTGAGCTCCCTGTGGGTGAAGCTTTACTTCCCCACCTCAGAGCAGAGGGAACTGATATGGGGGTGCACACAAGGCCAGTTGCAGACATAATATTCAGAACCTGGTCCTCTGACTTGAAAGCCCCATTTTGTGACCTGACTCCCCTGATTCAGGACCCTGATTCAGCCTGATTTAAAGGGGCTGAGCAAATCATGATGGTTTCTCTGGGGTAGAGGTCCTCCGACTTAGTCGGCCCTATGATCACCCGGACTGCTGGATTCCACCCCCAGGGATTCCAACTCAGCAATCTGGGATGGTGTCTGAAGATCATTTCTAAGAGGTTCCCAGGTGATGGTGATGCCAACTCCCAGGGATGATGCTCAGAACTAGCAGGTGAGAGCAAGGACCTTAACTCTGGGGCTTTCTAAGGCAGTTGGTTCAAGGACTGGATCCTAGAAGCCTAAAACATTCATCTAATTGACTGGATGCTGAAGCCATCAGAGAGCCTGCATGGCCTCTGGAAACTTTCAGTCTCCTAGAAGCCAATCTGTACATGCTGGGCTATCCGTGCACTGGTCAGGGACTTCCCCCCAGAGTTGCTTGGCTTCCTCTCTTGTCCCCTGTTGTCTAATTAGTTATCCCTTAAGTGACATTTCACTAGGTTAAATACTGTGCACTAGGAACTTTCTTTTATTTCAGCCCTCAAAAGCCTATATTTAAACAGTATCCCCAAAGGAGGCGTTATTAGGTTGGGGGCAGTCAAGGGAGGAACTTAAACCTACTTACACTGCTCATAGGAGACCAGCAGCCTCTCCCAAGAGGCCTAACAGACTGTACTGCACGTACTTGGCCGCCTGCTAGCTGGGGTAGAGTCTTGGGGAGGTTGAGCCATCTCATCCAGGAAATGAAACCTTCCACCAGTTCTCCTTTGGGGAACAACAAGGATTAATTATCACCTGAGCATTCAGCAGAGAGAGAAATCTGCTCAGTCTCTGGGATACAGTAACTCTTTTAGGTCCCAGAGTGGCTTTCCCTGAACGGGTTGAAACTGGCAGGCAATTAAAAAGTCTCAGAAATCGGGGGCGGAGGGGGAACAGTTACCCTGGAAGCTACACAGGTTATGTCTAGATGACCAGCTTTAGCATGGCATTGCCCCATGCCAGGTACACAGTATTCAGGAAAGTGCCGAGAACAAGCTCCAGGGGAAATGTGTAGGACTGCAAGGTGAAACAGATGTAAGGAATCTGTCTGCCGTCACATTGGACATCTGAGGTCTATTTTCTCCTTCCCTTCCAATTGTTTTCCTTTCTAACAAACCTAGAGCAAGTGAATTAGTTTGTTCTACTGCAGAGGTTAACTGGGGATTGAACTGAGGTGTGCTCTACCACTGAGCTACATCCCCACCCCTTTTTATTTTGAGACGGGGCCTCACTAACTTGCCCAAACTGACTTTGATGTTATCATCCTCCTGCCTCAGCCTCCTGAGTCTCTGGGATTACAGGTGTGCACCACTATGCCCAAACTAAGGTCAATTTTTGGCCCTGTGGAATTCTGGGTAAAGTGTTCCACTATCAGAAATGGCCAGTTAAAGCAACTGGGAGATTCTTGAGCCTTGAATGCCCAGGGGGCAGGCCCACCCAGCCTTTGCTTCACCATCAAACATTCCTACTCAGCCCTGTAGGTCAGGGGATTTGAGTTAAAACTTGGGGCTAGGGGACCAGTATCACACTAGGTAAGCCCCTCACAATCTGCTGATGACAGTTGCTTGGGTCTTGCCAAAGGGAAAAAATGTAAATTACAAACTGGAGTGAGAGCAGTACGTGTTAAGTCCTGCCATGCTACAGTCATCAGACTGAATCTTGCATGTCATGAATTGGAGTTAGGGTGAAAAACAAGTCAAGTTCTGTCATGCTGTCTCTTCACGCTCAGCTCCATGGCCCTTCTTATTCTCCTGGCTTAAGTTCCTTAATGTTATGGCTGAGACTTTGCAGTCCTGACTTACTCCAAAACTCAAATAAGCACCTTGGGGACCAAGCAAGTGCCTTAGGTACTACTGGGTAGCTGGACCCTGGAAGCCAGGGGTAAGTCAGAGAAAGAAGGGTGGGAACGTGGGGGGTGGGTAGATGGATAGTGAAGGTACAGGCAGGGAGGAAGAAGTGAGTGCTCTCGAGAGATCTGGCCCCAGGGCTGTGTGTAGCATCCAGTTGCTGGCTGGTCCACAACCCCAGGAACTACAGGTCTGCCCGGCTAGGTGGGGCTGCCCAGCCCTGCAGAGGTATGAAGTACCTGGAGAGCCATAAAGAACCGGTGGCACCCCTTGCCTTCTCACGGGGAGTCACTGATGTTGTGGAAAGAAGACCCGGAGTAAAGTTTCACTTTACTCCAGAAACTCCTTAGCCCAGCAGCATCTGCCATCTGGAACTTGTCAGAAATGCAGAATCTCAGTCCCTACCTTGGGTCTATTAGATCAGCACCTGTGATTCCTAGGAATGTGAAAGACTAAGAGCATGGACTTAAACACTGGCTCCCAAACTTGGCTGTTCTTTCGAATCAGCTGGGAGTTTTTAAAATACTGTATGCTGATGCCTGGGGCCCATCCCTAGACGTTCTGATTTAATTAGCAGGCACTGTGGCTTGGGAATCTGAATTTTAAAATGATTCCAAGGATTCTCATATGTTGTAAAGTTTGAGAACCATTGTCTAAAGTACTTTCAGATTTTTCTCCTAGACCGGTGCTCTCAAATTTTAATGATAGTATAATTAATTATCAGTTTTCTCAATATAAAAACAAGGATAAGAAAACCTAATAAAGTGATGTAAAGATACAAAATGACCAAACTCCCTGGGTTTCTGGTAGAAGGAAATCAAAATAAGGAAACAGTACATATTCTAAAAACTGCAATTCATGAAAATTTTCATGAAATTAAAGGGAAAGAAAAATGATTCAGAATTACATCTTGAAAGAGTACACCACAAACCTCAGATATGAACACAAAAGAATCAACATCAGGATGTATCTTGCTTATCACCCAGCTTAAAGAAAAAGAAAAAATCCTTAGGAAATCTATGCAAAAGAGCAAGTGACTTACAAGGGAAGGAAAATAAGACAATCTAGTTCTAAGCCAGAAGATAACAGAGTAACAAATTTAAGATACTCAAGGAAAAACAAAAGCGATCCAAGGATTTCTTCCAATTAAATAAAAAGGTTACATGCAAGCTGTACCCAACCTGTGAAGTTTAGGGATTATTATTTCCTGTAAGTACCCTTTGGAAGGAATCTATAAGGAAACAAGCGTCAGACAACTAAAATGACTAGCAAGAAACTGATGCACGTACCGATGGTGGGTATTCATTCTAGTTACTTGTGGAAGTGAAACTAGGAGAATTAAGTGTATGAGGTTCTGACAGTGTGTTCTGACAATGTACATATAGTGCAACGACAAACAGTGGTGCTGGAATGGGGAAGATTTATGACATGGGCTTTTAAAAACTTGTCTACGGGGTCTGGAGCGGTGGCTCAGCAGTTTCGGTGCTTGCCTGGCAAGCACGAGGACCTGGGTTCAAACCCCAGCACCACGTACACAACTAAGTGTTGGAGCAACGAGGGCCATGTGAAAAACTCAATAAAGTTGTTTCTCTCTTTCCCTGTCTCTCTCACTGTCCCTTTCTCTTTAAAATAAATAAATAAATAAATAAATAAATAAAAACTTGTCTCTGGGTGATAGCTTGTCTTGAGATTACTGTATGTGAATTATTTGATAATGCAAATTAAGATCATTTTATTCCATCACCTCTTTTATCTTTGAGAATCATAATCATTAGTGTGGAGAAGAGAAAAAAATGTACGGACTTAAGGAAAAACACCCAATCTGTATTTGAATTGAAATTGCCTCTAAATACCTGAAAAGACATAGTAACAGTAAATAACTTAGCAGCAATGAATAACTCTAACAACCAGATTATAACCTTGAAATGGTTTTCCATTTAAAAATGTCAGAACTGCTCAGAAATTTTCTGATTTCCGGTTTGGAAATGTACAAGATGAACTTGTACAAGATGAACTTGAAACATTTCATCATATCAGAGGACAGACAGGCTTTCAATGATGACCAGAGTCATATTAAAAGAATTTAGCAATCACCTTGAAGGGCCTGCCACTGACTGAAGATGGGCAACTCAACCTTCAAAGGGACAAGAAATGCAATGGATTGAAATCCATAAAATATGTTTAAATCCATGCGTCCACAATGATATTAAAAAAATCCTAACCACCTCTTAAGAATAATGAGAAATCATTACCTGATAACTGAAAAATAAAGGGAAAGAATCAAGCATATTGTAGCTTTATTGCCTTTTAATTAAGGCATTAAATCCACCTGTAAGAATGGGTGCCTCAAAGCTTGATAGCCTTTTAAAGGTCCATCTCTCAACAATGTGAATTGGCAATTAAATTTTAGCATGAATTTTGGAGGTGACATTCAAACCACAACAGTACTGTACCAAATTATTCAAATGCAATTTACCAACTTACTACATAAACACACTAAAAGAGAAAAAGTGATCATCTCAGTAGATACAGAAAAGGCATTTTTTACAACATTCAAAATAAATTTATAATAAAAGCACTCAACAAGCTTAGAACAGAAAAGAACTTCCTTAACTGAACTAAAGGTGTCTATGAAAAACCAGCTGCTTAGTGGAGAAAGAATAAATGCTTTCCTCTTGAAGGTTAGTAACATATGGGGAGAGCCACTCACAACTTCTCAAGTTTTAGTCAATGAAAAATAAACAACAAACAACAACAAAACAACAAGAAAAAGTTATTGATATTGGAAAGGAAAAAGAAGGAAGTAGAACTGTCTTCATTCACAGACTCGTACATTGACAAGAAATGCAGAGATACTATGATGACACTGTTGAGAAGTTTCAAAAGACCTAAGTAAAGAGATATACCATGTTCATGGATTGAAACAGATTCAATATTGTTAAGGGGTCAGTTCTACCCAAATTGATCTATGGATTAAATAAAATATCAGTCAAAATCCCCAAACTCTTTTTTTTTTGCATAAAGGAACAAACTGATTCCATAATACATCGTGTTAAAAGCTGAGCCAAAAGAGAACTGAGCTGCCAATCGCCAGAGCAGTTGGTTAAAGCACCAAGCAGCCTTCAATCACCACGACAGCACAACAGGAGACTAGTCTAGGAAAGTGCTGCTTCCCTTCTACCCTCCATTTCCTCACCACAAAACAGTTCTGCTTGACAGTCGGTAGACCAGTATTTATGTGGGCAATGGTCTCCGTGCAAAGTAACCCGCCCGTGAGGCTCCTAAGTATTGTGGATCTGGTGACCAGAAGGTAAAAGAAAAGGGATATGAGTGAAAAAGTGTTGAGTTAGTCTCTCCTTCCTCAACCAGCAGAGAAGGTGCTTCCAAAAGCAGAGACTGGACTAGAAATGCTGAGTGAATGTCCGCAACTCCCTTCAGAGATTGCAGTGTGCTACGCCTGCACCAAGTTTGATACAGAGACAACAGCTTCCTCCCTGGAGACCTACCAGGTAAAGACTTCTGTGGTTGGGTCAGAAAAATCATACAGATTTTTGGCCAGGAGCCAGGCTTCTCAATAAGATGATGGAGAGAAGCTGGTATAGACAAAGCAACTTAATTTACAACAACAAAGTTGCAGGGCTAAAACTACCTGATGTCAAATTGACATCAGGCTTGATGTTGTTCATAAAGTTCCCTGTAGTTATAAGATATGTCATTTCTGATATTGGTAGTTTTTCTCTTTTCCCCCCTCAGTCTGCATAGAGGTTTATCAGTTATTTTGATCTGGCCAAAGAACCATTTTTTTGTTTTTTCACTTTTTAAAATTTATTTCATCAGTTTTTTCTAATCCTTTTTATAGCCCTTGTTCTACTCATTTTTGGACTATTTTTTTTCTTGTTCATTCTAGCATATGTATTTTAAATGTACTAAATTTTAGTATACAACCCAGTATTGTTAACAGTAGGCACAATGTTGTACAGCAGATCTCCAGAACTCTGGTCTTGCACAACTGAAACTTTATACCTATTTTAAAGCAACTCTTCATTACACTCTCCCTCTGCCTCTTCTATAGATACTTTATATAACTGCACTCATGCAGTATTTGATCATTTATGACTAGTTTATTTCATTTAGCAATCCTCATGGGCTCAGGGTTTATCCATGTTGTTACATATTCCAGAATTTCCTTCTTTTCAAATGTAGAATAATATGCCATTATATGTTTATATCACCTTTTCCTTAACCATTTATCCATCAATGTGAATTTACTATATTTCCATATCTTGGCTATTGCAAATAATGCTGTAACAAACATGGGAGTTCAAACATATCTTTGAGATCCTGATTTCAATTCTTTAGAACGCCCAGAAGATGAAGTGCTGAATCATATGGTAGTTCTATTTTTAACTTTTTGAGGAACCTCCCTACTGTTTTTCACAGTGGTTGTACCATTTTTATGTTCCCAATAACAGTGCATATGAATTCCAATTTCTACACATCAACACATCTTTTTTAAAAAAATAACAGTTATCCTGATAGATGTGAGGTGATCTCATTATGGTTTTATACACATTCCCCTGATGATTGGTAGTGCTGAGCACCTCTTCATGTACTTGTTGTTTTTTTTCCTTCTAGGTTTTTAAGAGAAACTATGATTATGATGTGAGACCTTTCTCCTTTTTGAATATAGGCATTTATGGTATAAATTTCCCAGTAAACACTGCTCTATTTCCCAAAATTTTTGATGTTTTATACCAATTTTCATTCACTTCAAATGTTTCTAATTTTTTTATTATTCTTTGTGACACATGGGTTATTTAGCAGCATGCTAGTTTGCAAACAATTCAAGACTTTTTCAGATATCGTTACTGATTTCTAATATTTCATTTGCTGAGGCTCATTTTATGGCTCAAAATATGTTCTATGTTCACAAAAGTTTTTGTGCACTTGAAATGAGTAAGTTCTTTGCTGTTGTTGGATGGAGTAGAACGTAAATATAATTATATTTGGTTACTTATATTTTTCCTCTTATGTCCTTATGGATTTTTCTACTTATTCTACTAATGGTAAGAGATGCTGAAATCATTATTTGAATATTGGTCTTGTTCTCCTTCTATCAGTTTTGCTTCATATATTTAGAAAGTATTGTGTGCATAAATGTCTAAAACCATTATGTCTTCTTGATGATTCATCACAATGCTTGTTTCTTTGAAATATCTCAATTTTACTTTAGATTAGTGGTACCATTCTCTATTTTTCCCATTTATCCTAATTGTGTCTTTATGTTAAAGAGGGGTCTTGAAGGCAGTGTAGAGTTAGGTCTGCTTTTCTTTTTATATAATCTGTCAATCTCTGCCTTAAAACTGAATTGTTTACAGTTAGATGCTACATTTAATGTGATTATTGACGTAGTTGAATTTCAGTCTATCCATTTTCTCCACGTTGTTTCCTTTTCACTCCTATTTTATCTTCCTTTGAGCTTGCATGTTTGACAGATAATATGCTGTCATCCTTATCCTTGTTTTCTAGAAAATAGCGCTTGCTGGGATGCTTTTAAGATTTTTTTATTATTGGTTTTAACCAAAATTATTGTGTCTTCTTGTAGTTTTTTGTTTCTTGCATTTAGACTTTGTCAACCATTTTGGACATAAGAGATTTTGGTTTTTCATCAAATTTGGAAAATTTTGGTCTTTTTTCAGTTCCTCTTCCACTTCTTCCTTTGGAGATTTCAATAACAAATATTTTAGGCTGTTGAAAGTTCACATATAGCTCACTGATTATCTTTTCATTTTTTCCCTTTTTCTGTTTCATTTTGGATAGTTTCTATTGTAATATCTTCATGATTCTCTAGTTTTTTGAAATGTCTAACCTGCTATTAAACAGTTGTTATTTTTCATCTCAGATGTTGCATTTTTTTCTTCTAGAAGGCTTGAAACTTCAAAAAAATCTTCCATGGGCAGAACATGGAGGTGGCAACACTGTCTGCAAATCAGGGTTGGGCCAGGGCATGGTAGAGCCCACCATTGTTCCAGCCCAGCAGCTGAAATGTTGCCATGCACTGGAGTCTGCGACAGGGGCGCCAGCAGTTCCAAAGCTCTGGGCCTTTGACTCTTCATCTTGATGGCCTGGAGGCTTTGGGCACTGAACAAGCTTTGATACGGTCTCGAGGCCAGCTGGCGCCTCCCTTCGAATTCATGTGCTGTGGCTCCATGTTCTATGATGAGGATGGGGATCTAGCTCATGTGCTCTATGAAGAGAGAATTGTCATTAAGAAAGGGAAGGAGTGGGCCAAACTGAGGCATGTGCATAAGACTCTTGATTCTTCAGGGCTTCATGAAGCTGGATCTCCCTGCCCCACAACTGCCTCCATGTGGAATTTCCCTGTGATTCTCTAAGAGATGTGAGCCCCAGCAAGAAAATCCCAGGCTTAAGGTGTGGTATCCGTAAGGAGCCCATCCAAAGGCCACAACCCTGAATAAACCCCATTGGCCCAGAACCTTCAGCTGTGTGTGAGTGGGGCAATTCCTCCGTGTTAACTGCATATTGGTTTGTGTGTGGACAGGAGGTAGTTAGTGACTGGCGAAGGCTAACAGATTAACCAGCCCACTCTCCCCAGTCACTCCTGCAAGAAACATGGAGGTCAAATGCCAGTCAGGAACGCCTGGTTCTTGGTTCCTTTCCAGTCTGCTTCCTTCCAAGCTTTCCCAGGGCCCAGCCCTGCTAGAAGCTACAGCAATTTACAAGTAAAGTCTGTCTTCTTCCAGCCCTTGGGCGGTGGGGGCTTTACACAAATAAGAACTTCCTTTCCCTCCTTCCTTATCCCCTAGTTGGAGCATTTCAGCCCTTGGCTACCTCGATTCCTCCTGTACTGGACAGATGTTGGGGGCAGCACCAGACTGATTTTTGTTTTACCTGCCATTTGTTCCCATTCTCAGATGGACAGTTTGCTGGCAGTTAATAGGTTGGGAATGTTGTAGGAGGCTTCTCCCTTTGTCCAGGGCTGGGCTGATCCCTACTCACTATAACCCTTCCCCTATTTGTGTGTGTGCAGGCCAGGGTCAGGATGGGTTTTAGATGCCTGTGTGTGTGGGGAGTTGCCCCAAGCCACCTATTCCAATGTTCAAAGTCACCTTCTGCTTTTGCACCAGCTCTCCACACCAGTTGGAAGTGCAGTCTACCACTCTAGGGCTGGTGCCAATAGCTATAAAGAGCCCACTACCCTTTCCCTACTGTACGCTCAGCCCTTCAGTTCAGTATCAGTTAAGTACCGGAGCCCCTTCATAGACACAAAGAGGGGAAAGCATAAAAGGAATACTTACAATGTGAAGGTTTGTGAATAGTCTAGTGTATCATGATGTTGGCACAGAGTCTGATTTCTATATAGAAATAACTTTTTTTTTTTTAAGTCTAGAAGCAAACTCTGTGCTTCTAGAATATGGAAAATGGCTTGGGGAGGGTAGCCCCGAGCATAGGAAGACTGTTGTTTAACTTGTTCAATTTCAATAAAATGATCTGTAGATCCTTCAAAATTAAAAACCCTTCCATGACTCCACTTAATGAGGTCAATTTTTTTTCTCTAGCTTCTTACACATATAGGACATATTCATAAAATCTTAACATACTATGTCAACTGTTATTCAGATTTGATTTTTGTTCCTATTATGAGTCATGTTTTCCTGCATTTATGCATGCCTGATAATTTTTTGGGATTCAACCAAATATAAGTTTTACCTTTTTGGATGCAGAATATATTTGTATTCTTATAGTCTTAGATTTATTATAGGAGGAGTTAAGTTACTTGGAAACCATTTAATCTTCTTGGAGCTTACGTTCAAGCTTTGTGAAGAAGGACCAGAATAGCATTTAGTCTAGGATTAATATTTCCCACTAAAGTGGCAAAACTTTCATGAATTATGAAGTCTTCCATCCTAGCTGGTGAGTACAGACACTATTTCTGGCCCTGTGAGTTGAGGGATTGTTCTAAACCACTTGAATAGTTCTTTTTCATCTTTGGGTGTTTCCTTATGTGCATGTTAGGAGAAAAGCTTCTAGTGGAATAATTGAGAGAACTCTTTTGTAGATCCTTAACTGTCCTTTTCTGTGCCTCACTTCTATTGTCTTCTGTCCTTCAAACTCTCATTGCCCTTGCTTCCTTGGATTCTCGATACCATCTCTTCAAGATCACCAGGTTCTTCCTTCCTAAGTTGCATAATGGACAGTTTCTATGGGCAGTTAGTCGGGGCAATTGTAAGGCTCAGTGTTCTTAGTACTTGATTTCCCATGTCTTGAGGACTATTGTTTTATATCATCTTTTTTCTTTTTTTTGGTTGTTTCAATCAGGTGAATAATAGATCTGATTCTGGTTACTCCATTATCTTAAGTTTGTTTGGGCTACTATAACAAAATGCCATAGATTGGGTAACTTAAATAACAGAAATTTAATTTTCACAGTTCTGGAGGTTGTAAAGTCCAAGACAGGGGATCTAGTAATGGACTGAGAGGCCTCTTCTTTTAGTTTGTAGGTGCCCACCATCTCACTGGGTGATCACATGACTACTTCTTTGTGAACATTTGGGGAGAGGGCTTCAACTTTTTTTTTTAAGAGAGAGGGAGAGAGAGAAACAATTCCATCCAGTTTTCAGTTTCTCATGTGGCCTGCGCTGCTCAGAGACGTTGTTGTGTATGTGGTGCTGGGGTTCGAACTTGCATACCTGCGCATGCTGGGCAAGCACCATAACCGCTGAGCCATCACTCCAGCCCCTCTTCCTCTTCTTATAAGGACACTAATCCTAGCACAGGAGGCTCCACTTCTATGATCTCTTCTAAACCCATTTACCTTTCAAAGTTCTTTTTTTTTTTAAGCTTAAAATACTAGAAATTTATTTTCTCACAGCTCTGGAGATTAGAAATCCAAAATTCAGGTAGGAAGAAGCATCTTTCTTTCCTTCCCAGCTTCTGGCAGCTGAACTCTGAGCTCTGCCTGTCTTTGCATGGCTTTATTCCCTGTGTCTGTGCCCTCTCTTTTATAAGGACACTAGACATTGGATTTAGGGCCCATCCTAGATCCAATATAATATCATCTCAATATTCTTAATGTCATTTACAAAGACCCTATGTTTCCAAATAAGTTCACATTCATAGATACTAAGAGTTAGAACTTGGACATATCTACTTTGGTGATATTATTTAACCCTCTACAACCATTTAAATTCCTTTACCAATTTTTAATATTTTACTTTCTGTTTCTCTCTCTGCAAGTTGCAAATATCATTCACTTCAGCTCTAAATATTTCAGCTGGCGTCTCTTAGGACTCAGAAATTTTTCTACACGATCCAGGAAGTTTAGTATTAATGCAGTAGTGTCACTTATTATTCTTTCCATTTTTAATACAAAGCTCATAACTTCTAATATCACATTGGGAGTTAGGGTTTCAACATATGACTTTGAGGAGGACACATTGAATCCATAGTATCTATCTTAGGCAGATGTAGAAATCTTTCCAAACTGTTTTGAGGAAGACTAAATCTGCAAGATGTTCTTAGTTTACATATAAGCAATGTTAGGGAACTCTGGGTTAGGCAGTTAATCAGGTTGCTTTACTGTGGGAGTCCCGAGAGTCTTTAATGGACTAGTATGCAGTGTAAATTTCCATGAGGTAAAAACAGTATCAAACATTCCCCAAATTTATTGATCATAACACCCTAAAAGTGGCAGATCACTTTTGATGAGTCCTATTGTTCTGAGCTTTTTTTTGAATGACTATATACCTATTAAATATATACATCCTTCAGGATGATTTTTTTTTCTCGGTAACTAAAGCATCAAATGTTTATATGTATTATTTCATTTAATCTTCAAGGGACCAACCCATTTGGCACTGACTTTGCAATTTGTAGGTGAAGAAATTAAGGTTTATAAAGTTTAGGTCACATTGCTAGTAATGGTAGGACTTCAGAAATGGATTCAAGTCTACTTCTGATAGAGTGTAAAAACAAATGTGGGGATGTTGTAAAAATATTTGTTTGCAATTCTAGTGACTATTTTCTTGGTCTCCATCCTAGGTATAGCCGAGTATAGGAATTCCCTCTTCCTTTTCAACTGCCTCCCTCACATGGAATAGCTGTCTGGTGGTTTCATAGAAGGGAGAACTGAAGATAATGCTGACGTGTCCTTAACAGTGGTTAAGTATTCATAGTGGTAATAGGAATCTGTAATGTCAAGAAGAACGTTGCTCCCATGCTCTAAGGCCACGGACCTTGTCTTAGGTCTAAAGTACTGGCTTGGCAAATTTAAGATGTGTATTAGAAAAAATCTGTGCTTTTTAAAAAAAATTGCAGATTCCATTTATAAAAGAGGGATTCTTTTGTCTGAACAATTAAAATGGTCTTTCCATGCCATAAGCAAGTAGAAACAATGACTAGGCAGAAGCTGAAAGAGGGAGAACTAAATTCACTGAACAGCCGAGTCATCCAACTTGTGTAGTGCTAGAGCAGAGACAACCGCAGTTCCTGTTGTCTAAAGACGCAGCTGACAATAATTAGACCATACAAAGCTTCCTGAGGGAGCAGCTGCCCCACCACATGGAGAAATGATCTGGACCAAACAATGAAGCTTATTACTCAGTTGTTTCTGAAAGACTGACCCTTGTATACTTCCCTGTTTATCACACTCTGCATCAGATTCCAAGCTCCCTAGGCATTAATTACCTGAACTTTCTTTTTTCATCTGATTTAATTTCCCACCTCCAACCCTCAGACCTGGATTCCCTTCCAAGTAAACCATTCCTATCTACCTCTTGGAATTCCTATTTCTCAATGTGAGCTCAGTAAACTATATTTTTCAATCTCTTCTCTGAAGGTTCTGCTCACCTTCTTGCTTAACAAAAGGCTCTTTTCTGGGGACAGTTTCTCTATATCTCTTTTGAATGAATGCTTTTTATCTCTTGTCCAAAGGGCTTCTGCACCATCCTTACTCCTCAATGCCAAGTTGAGAGTGTTATTCTCCCTTCCATCTTGCAAAGCCCTTCTGCTCTGTGGAGGCTCACACCATCTGGTTATGTCACTTGGCCCCCGCCAATTGCTGTCATCTACTGGTAGTCTCTGGGTCTTTCCTTCTCATTCTCAGGAAAGCTAGCTTGTAACTCAGTTTTCTTCTTTATCCCTACTCCTGATTCTTCCTGGTGACTTCAGAGTGTATGTTGATGATTCATTTCACATCATGGAGTATTCTTGATGTTTTGACATTCTTATATTTTTGATGATGTTTTTCCCATTCTAGTTATTCATCATGACTTATATCTTGGCATCAACAGAACTGGCACCACTTCCAAAATTTTGAATGCAGATATCTACAAATATGAACCTTCCAAATTACTTGCCTTGAAAAGGACCATTTCTTCAAAAGTGATTTTCATTTTTTTTTTTGTTTTGACCTTGGATTAGTTCCATCTCTGTTTATCCATATCCATTACCAATCGCTCCTATCTTCTATTTCTCTTCTCGTTTATATTACATGACCCATCATTATAGTTACTTCCTTGCAAACCTCAACTTGCTTATCTTGCTTAGCAAGAGTGGGAGTTCAATAAGCATTAACCTTTTCGTGACCTAAGTTCTGTAATGCCTAAGAGAGAAAATTAAAACTTATGATAGCAGATAAAGATGACAAATTCTTTCTTAATGAAAAGTTAATTTAATTTTACAGCAAAGATTTACTTTTTTAAAAGCAAGTCTTAAGCATATTCACTTAGTTATAGACAGCACTAAACATTTATAGCCATCCCCTCTCCTCAACCTCAATCCTATGGGTTCCAGACTTCATAAAGCTCAATAAATAGAAGGGTAGAGTAGAACATACATTCACTGTGGGCAGCTGGATGCCAAGAAAAAGGAGAGAGGAAGTTGGCTTTACATGCTCACTGTATTATCCCAACTTGTCAATAATCTAATTCATTTCTCTTCAGCTACAGACCAGGAGCATTACACCAGTGAGAGGCCTCGACATGGAAGGAAATACTGGGGCTTGGTTATAACATTTCCCCAAATATCACTCTTCCTCCCTTGCACTCGCCCAATGTTCTGTGATCTTCCCCCATCAGCACCACAGCAGTAAAAGGAGACCTCAAAATACTTTTTATAGATTTGTATAATTTGAAACTAGACAGGTAGAATCATCTATTTTATAAGAAGAGGAATTAAAACAATGTGAACTTATTACTGTCATATGTTAACACTAATATGGTAAACTAAACTTATCCGAGGGGAGGTAGATAACTCCCTCCTGTTGCTATAACAAGTTTCCATACCCTCTGGGGCTTAAGACAACATACTTTTTTAAATCTTATACCTCTGGGAGTCAAAAATCCTAAAATCAAGGTTTCATCAGGGCTGAATTCCTTCTGGAGGCTCTGGAGGAGAATCCATTTCCTTCCTTCTTCCAGCATCCAAAGACTGCTTGTATTTCTCAGCTAACGAGCACCTTCCTCCATTTCCAAAGACAACAGCATAGCACCTTCAATTCCCTCTCTGATCTTATAACCTCTTCCTCTCTTTTTCACATATAAAGAACCTCCTTTGTCATAACATTGAGTCATTTGATAATCCAAGATGATCTCAAAATTCTTAAAAGCATCAGCAAGTCCCTTTCACCATGCAAGGCAACATATTCATAGGTTTCAGGGATTAGGATATAAACATCTTTAGGAGGACCATTGTTTTATTGTACCATAGGAAGCATGGAGCCAATACTTTAAGAGATGCCAGGATTTTATTTATTTAAGGAGTACTATCTCTTACTATACTACTGAAAAAGCAATCACACATTTACACATATGCACTGAATACCCAGCATAGTATCTTGCAAAAAGTAAACAGTTAATATTTGAATAAACATATGCATACCATATATCTAAGAAAAGTTTTAAGGATAAGTAACAGTTGAAGAAGTAATGTAACAGCAATTTCCTAAGCAAAGACACTGATAATACCTGAAACCAACTGCTTAAAAGAATGATCTTAAGAAGTCATTGGGATGATCAGTAACATAAAACTTACATGATTATCTGCACTGCATGTGTCTCATCCCACCCTCCTTTTGAATCTGTCTTACTTCTCTTGCTGTTTTACACTTAAATTGGCACAATCTACATTGATACACAGTTTAAAATATCTGTTATATTTGTTCAAGAAAGAAGTACATTTGATTTAAAATTAGGTGAGCTGTAACACTTCTGTATTGGCAGGTTCTGTTTGGTAAGAAAAAGAAATAAAAGGCATACAGATTTGAAAGAAATAAGCAACGCTAAATAGATGATATATATGTAGAAAATCCTAGGGAAGCTACAAAAAAAAAGGATAGTAGCAATAGTAAATTTAGCAAGCTCTCAGGATGTAAGGTCAATATAAAAATTCATTTGTATGTCCATATAGTAACAAAAACCCCTCTGGAAATAGAAATTAAAATACCATTTATAATAGCATTGAAATGTGAAATGATTAGAAATACATTTAACAAAATTAGTGTACTATATACTAAATATCACAAAACACTGCTGCATGAAATCAGAGAAGACCTAAATGAAGACATATTCCATGTTCATGAATTGGAATTTTCAATATTGTTATGATATGAACTGTCTCTAACTGATTTATAGATTCAATGTTTTCTCAAAAAAAAATCCCAGGCTTTTTTTTCTTTATTCTTTGGTACAAATTGAAAAGGTGATTCAAGAAGTTATTTAGAAATAGCCAAAATAATTTTAATATAGGTGAACAGTTAGAGGTCTCTTAATATCCAATTTTAAGACATGCTATAAGCTACAAAAATGAAGACAGTGTGATATTGCAACAAACACAGGCAAAAATCCATAAAATAAAATATGAAGTCCCGAAACCAGCATTACACACACATTGTTTTTAAATGAAGTACATATGTAAAAGGCACAATCACAAGTCTCAGTCCTTTACTGAGGACCATCCATAAAAATTAACTTAAAAATGTATCATAAACCTAAGTGTATGAGCTAAATATATAAAATGTCCTGAAAATAGAGGAAAAAAATCTTTGTAACTTTGAGTTATACAAAGATTTCATAAAGAAATGCAAAAATATAAACAATAAAAATAGAGAAACTGAACTTCAAAAAAATTAAAACTTTAGATCTTTAAAAGAATTAAGAAAATTTAGAATTAATTCATAGGCTGGGAGAAGATTTTTGCAAAGCACAGTATAGCCTGAATAAAGATCTCTTACAATTTAATAATAAGACAAGTGATTTACAGCCTTTACACAAGAATACTCTATATATAAGTGGAAAATAAGCATGAAGAGGTGCTCAACCTCAACAGTAATTAGGGAATTGCACGTTAAAACCACTTATTAGAATTAATAACATGTTAATACCAAGTGTTGGTAAGGATATGGAGCAACTGGAACTCTTAGAGATTGCTGGCAAGAATGTAAAATGGTAAAGATACTTCAGAAAGGAATTTGGAGGCTTTTTTTAGACAGCCAAACATGTGCTTACATATGATATAGAAATTATACTACTAGATATTTGGCCCAGAGAAATGAAGATGTATATCCACATGGAGGCTTTTATTCAACAATAACAAGGAATTAACTATTGATTACACAATGACATGAAGGAATCTGAGAACATGATACTGAGTAAAAGCAGCCAGATGTAGAGGAGCACACATGCTGAAACTCTAGAAAAGAGAAATCTAATTTTCAGAGCTAGACGCAGATTATTGATTATTTGGAGTAAATGCGTGCACAAATGGGAAGGGGCACAAAGGGAACTGCTTTGGGTGATGAAAATGCCATGAACCTTAATTGTGGTGGTGATGATGTAGGTACATATGTTTGTTAAAACCTGTAGAACTGTACACTTAAAATAATTTTATTTTAAAATAAACATATACTTTTTGTATATAAATTATATCATAATAAAGCTGACTAATGATGTAAAAATTGAGTAAAGCACTTGCATTTATTTCCTCTCAAAATGTTCTTCCCTTTTGGACTTCCACAGGCAAGTTCTCAAATCAACTTGGTAGGTAATATAGCTATGTAACACTGGACAGGTAACTTATTATGCTGACCAAGTTCCTTTATTAGTAAAATAAGTGAATTAAATTAGATGACTTCACTTTTTCATTTATCAAGCCCACTATGGGACAAGTACTATGCTAGATTCTGGAGACATAAAGTGGAAAAGGAAACCATTTTCTATTACCCATTCTCAAGGAGTTACAGACTAGTTGAAAAGAAAGATAAGCTAACATATGATCATGATACAACACACATACATTAAGGGCTTGAGGAGCATTCACGACAGGAGCAGACTTCCATGATGCTGCAACGCCTCTGTTGGGTTTAGAGGCACAAGTTAGAGTTCATTAAGAGAGAAGGAAAGGCATTCTAAGCAGAGGGAGCCATACGCAAAGGGCCAAAGGCAAAAAATATACCCTGTGTTAGGAACTTCAAGTAACTTAATAGTTCTAGAACATAGAATTTATCCTTGTAAGCTCATGATTGTGTTTTGATTGAAAAAAGGCAAAAAGTATTACTCCAGTTTGAGCAGTGTGTAGGCAGGAGTTCGGTACTTAATTGTACCCATATCACCTGAAACGACAATAACTGTCACCAGACAGACAGATCCTTCTGTTGCAAGAAAAATCTTTTGGCTCACGCAACAAAAGGGACCAGGGGAAGCCTTGTGGCATGCGATCTGAAGATCAGCTTTTCATGCTTCATTCCTGCATCATGTAGTTTTTTCTCATGTAGTTTTCCTGAAAGATTAAACCAAGTCTTCTAATCTAGTTTCACTGGCTATCACTCCTTGCAAACTGACAGGATCCAGAGGCAATCCCTGTGGCCAGGGGACTGCTTTGCCAACCCATAGATCCTGAGGTTGGGAGTAGTCTCTCCTGAAGCATATGGCGAAGTGGGTAGAATGCCAAATAAAAAATAGAGCCTTTGTGGAAGAAGGGAATCTAGATATGGAAGGGGAATTATGTTTTAAGAGATACATCCCAACAATTTTGGATCATGTGATAGGATACAAATTCAGAGGGACAAATTTCTTCTTATATGTTTTATATGTAGGATAAGTCAATGTAAACTTTCTTGGGAATAAAGTAACAATCAGAATATGCATATAAAAAATTATTGCTGGGGCCTGGAGAGGTGGTCAGCAGTAGAGCACTTACCTGGCATGTGCAAGGACCTGGGTTTGAGCCCCAGTACCACATACACAACCAAGTGGAGAAAAAACAAAAAATAAATGAAAAATAGATTCTCTCTCTCTCTCTGAAAACAAACAAACGAAAAACTATTGCAGGGATAGTGGTACATGCCTATAATTCCAGATGTTTGGGACACTGAGGCAGGTGGACTATAAAGATCAAAACCAGTCTCAACAATTTAGTGAGGCCCTAAGCAACTTAGCAAGACCATCTCTCAAAATAAAAAATAAAAAAGGGCTAGGGATGTGCCTCAATGTAAGTGCCCCTGGGCTTAATCCCTGGTATAAGTAAATAAATACTATCACTCAATATTATATGTACCATATGAGCAGATGAAGTTTTACAAGAACAATAAGGGTGGGGGTATAATTCTAACTGATAGGCTCCAGAGATCTTTACAACAAAGAAGACTTTTTGATTGGCACCTTAAAAAATGGAGAGAATTTTTCTGGCAGAGACAAAATAAATAGCTGCAGCTGGTCTAGGACCAGCACGTAATCTGGTGATGCTAAAGTTTAGGATATCAGTGTGGGAGCAGAGAAATGGAAAGACTTAGTTGTGCAGAATTATTACTGTTATGCTACAGAGTCTGGACTTACCCTTTAAGCAATGAGGACTTGGTGAATTATTTAGGCATAGAAATGACCCAATCAAACCTGCATTTACAGAACTATAAGAAATGATTAGACACTTCTTGAGACAAGAGGAAAGAAATTAAGTGATGGGAGGACAAAGCTAAGTCTTGAAGTAGAAGGATGAGGAGGGGGCTCAAGCCTAATAGTTTCTAGTTTCTCTGCAAAAGAAGAGGATAAAGTGCTTGCTGAATGTGACAGGACACTATGCAGTTAAGACAAGATGGAAATTTCAATTATGCAGAACACTGCATTACAATTACATTCTGATATTAAATAAACTCTTCTAAATATAAGGTCAAAGCACATTATATTAGTGGGTCAACTGAAATCTAGCAGAGCCAAACACAATTTGTCCAAACTATTTTGCCATCAGTGCCAATGGCCCTAGGTAGAATAATTACCACTGATCACCCAGATCAGATATGAAGGCAGTAGTGACTGTGGCAGATAGGAGAATGCAAATGGAAGGAAGCCAAGAGAGGTAGGGTGAGGAAGAGCCTGATTTCCACCATCAAGCATTGTGACAAGCATTGAAGAGCAGCACGTGGCAGAGAGATTTGTGGTAGGTAGCCTTAAAACGTGCAGTTACCTACCAGGAGTGGTTTTGGGACTGAGACTCAGAATTACTGCCTAGTGCCATCTGTACCAAACAGAAAAATCTATGTCACAATTTACTTATTTTCTTACAGACACAGATTCAAATTATCAAGAAAAATAATACAAATGCTAACAAATTGAGCATTCTTTGTATATTATCTGTACCATTTGACTTTAAAATGTCACATATAAAATTAGTTACCTACCATACCTTATACTTGCTTGGTGCTTTGCAGTTTAAAAAAATCACTTTCAAGGGATGGAGTGGTGGCTCTGCAGTTACGGTGCTTGCCTGGCATGCACGAGTATGTAGGTTTGCACCACGTACACAACGAAGTATAGGAGCAATGAAAGCCATATGAAAAACTGAATAAAATTGATTCTCTCTTTCACTGTCCCTCTCTCTTTTTTTTTTAAAAAAAGCAAGTATATTTTTAAATTTGTTCTTATATAATGTTGTAAGGTACAATAATTTTCTTCTGTTTATTTCCCTCCCACCCCTGAACTGCAGATAATAGAGATTTAATTATTTAGCGACTTACAGCTGGGGCCAGAATTCTCTAATCTTCTGTACTAGACTACAACATAACCTATTTTTAAAAAGTTTACGAATGACTGGTCTAAAGAAGGAAGACAAAGATAGTAGAATCTATACACATTTGACAGTAATCATTTAAAACACTCTTTCTAGTATTTTTGCATTTTCTCAGAGTTGGGGAAGGTGAGGGACAAAAGTCATTTGTACACATTCAATGGAAAAGCATATTATTAATGTGTCACCTTCAAAAGAAATAAAAAGGGATTTATTAGGAATCAATCAAGTTTGATCACCAGCATGGAAAAAATAAATTACTATATTTAGTCCTTAGTAAGTCAACAAATACCTGATGAATAAAGTATATAAACAGATTTTCAAATTAATACACTAGTTATACCAAATTTCACCACCCTTGAAATTTTGTGCTAAATCTAACATTTCCAAATATACGCTGTCAAAATAAAAGTTTCATGAAATACATTCAGATAAAGTTTAATAAAATCCTAGTCAGTAAGTATATTAATATATTAAGTTTTATTGAAGTGATCAGCCTCTTGAATTTGAATCTACAGTAAAAATTAATGGTTTTGGGATTTTTTTTTCACATACTATTATTCCATATTACTGAAGAGGTAGGTCTTTAGAAAGTAATATAAGACCCTCTATTTATAATAAAGACCAAATAAAACACAATGCCTTGCATAATGTCTTTAGTTCTGAATTCACTATCTACTATGGTGTCTCTCAGCTGCTTGGCCTGGAGTGAATCTTCTTAACTCTAGCTCCAGGAGCAACAGATGCGGTTTTGATTCTTAATTCCTGGGGTGTTCTCTTCATGAGACAAAGAATCTGGCAACAGGCCTCAGCAGTGTCCAGGGTTCTTAGCAAGAGATGGAAGGTTGAAAAGAGGGAAACCTCTATAATGGCCTGACTTTAAGAGAGTGAAGAATGAAATATTGCCAGATGGAGAAAATAATACCTGATCTTTCCTAGTAGAGATGCTTAAGGGAGAAATAAAATGGCGAGGGTAGAAAATCCTTAGTGAGTTAAAAGTTGCAAATACCAAAATATGCTTAGATTTCTACTTATAAGCATTATTTTTTTTTTCAAGCCTTCTCATACCCTATATCCTACCCCTGGCTCAGAGTGAAGAGCAGTTTATAAGACATTTATAACACATAATCTAAGTTTATAAGTTTATAAATAAATTTATAAACTGACATGAAAGAACTGTCCAAGAAGCTACACGACCTCTTGAAGTTTATTATAGTATTTCTAGTTCTTATTGCATATATTGTGACATGCCTTTAACAAGTCAGGATTTACACATATAGTAAGCTCAATTTACCAGAAGTTATCTCTATTGCTTCTCTCTTGAAAACCAGCAGCATGCAATGCAATATTTGGTGTGTGGAGTTATTGTTTCAAAAAGTGAAAAACTACTTAGCTTTAACTGAGGAGGGAACATGATCTTTATTGGCTTATATGCAAAGTTTAATTTTGGTTTTATGCAGTTTGCATAGTTCATGATTAGTTTCTAATGAAAAACCAGATGTGTTGTCAACGACCTTGAAGATCAGGTGACAGTAGCAAACAGGAAAATCTGAAGGAGAGGCATAACTTTTAAAGTGGAAAGGTCAGCAAGAACCGCCTGAAACAAAGAAAAAACAAAAATAATTATTAATAACAAAGTCAAGTCTATGAAATAAGGTACAATAGAAAAATCATTACAATGTAATTTTGACATCATTTGTCTTAAAACTCTGTACTAAAGCTACAACTCTCCTCTTTTCTGACTGTATTAATATTAATTAGTACATGTGCAAAAAGCTAAAATGTGCAGTAGAAAATAACCTAGACCTTAGCCTTGAGCTTCCTTCAAATATACAAGGTAGCAAGAGTTTATAAGAGGTCTAACATTTCAACTTGCTTCTATAAATAAACCATCATTATGAATCCTAGACCCGTTATTCTAGTGTAAGGACTGACTGACTGCAGGAAATCATTTTGAGATGGAATTAATATTTATTCAGTTGCAAGACACATAAACATCCTCTTCCCTTTAAACAAGGCATGTAGTCAGCTATTTCAGGGATAAATTTACATTTCTATTAGAGATAATAAACAGAATCATACGGTAAGTACTACTTAACTGAAAGACATTTCAGGTATAAATTGTGTGCTATTGAAAAATAAATCAGCTTTAAATAACAATTAAAAACAACCAAAAAAGCTGATGTGTCCTTACTATTATTATCCAGACACATACTCTTTAACACTCTCTACTGTTTTTCCTCTGTTCTATACACATAGATGTGAACAATAATAGAAAATGTAACATAGCCTCAACAGTTTCCATTAAAATTACTACGTATCTGTTTCCTATAATGGTCATAATTGTTTCCTATAATAATCTTGTTTATGACCCTTTCATAAGAAGCTTGCTTTCAAGTAATTAGGGAAATTTGAATGCTTAATATTAGCTCAGAATTTATAGGTTCTACTGGAGTTAAAAAATCGGCTACAAGTGTTTCCTATGTATCAGATACTAAAGTAACTGAGCCTGGCAATCCCTCAGGAACTATTTCCATCCCAACTGAGTGAAACTTATCCTTACTTCAGCTGCAGCCAGTGATGTCACCTCCATCAGGTTCACTGCTCGGAAAGCAAACACAGCAGCTGCCAGGACTGGAAAAGAATGCACACTACTTCAACTGCTGGCCTCCTCAACAGTTGGCACAGCTCCTGCTGTGCCCACAAGCCACTCTGAAACACAGGACTAGTGCTTGACACAGCTGCACCCCTGCATTCTGAGTTAGGTCTTGTGATGACAGGAAACTGTCTACTCTAAAACAGTGACTGAAGGCTGGACAACTGAATCCCAGTTTAGGGGAAAAGGAAAATTCAGTGGTCCTAAAAAGTCACTTTTATACAATGTTTGTTTAATACCTATGACTAAACTTATAACAGTATTGCTTAATGCAATACTTATTAATATATAAATTACCATAAAAGTATATGTGAGCGAATGAGACATGAGCAACAGAAGGACGCATGGAGAATAAGGGGTAACTGACTGTGATAAGGAGAGAGAATTGCTTGGAAACTGTGCTTGACTTCTTCCCTTTTTTCCCTCTATCCCTGTGGCAGGAGTGCTTGCCCTACCCATCAAGTCATTGAATTTTAGGAAACTAATAGTGATAAATGCTAAAAAATTATTTGGAAGACTGGTTCTAGGTATATTGCAAACTTCATGCAAACATGTATTTTTAAAAATACATTCTACTATGAAAATAATAATAGTTTTCTCAAACCAACTCCATTTAAATATTGTTGTTAGCTAAATTTACTAAGGTGGAAACAGTCACAGTGAGCCAGAAGCATGTTCAGAGGCACTCAGGTAGAAACAGTAGAGCTGATGCCTATCGCTGGCCCGAGCCTCTGCATCTAACTGAGCCTCTACGGAGACTGAGGGAAACAGTAATTGCTCATCCTGGGCAATGGAAATCCATGTGCCTTTCTATGCAGGATGTGCTCCGCTGCCCCACAAGACAGTTCCACAGAGCTGACATGCAGGGTGACACCATGGCAGCAGGTGGCTGCGCTTGAGGAGTGGATGTCAGGAGGCAGGCCTCTTAATTTCCCAAGAAACAGTGGGATGCAACCAGTGACTGGGAAGCTCAGGCGCTTTTCTAGGGGACGAGAGATTTTGGGCAGTCTGGCAAAGAAGCAGTAGAAGCAGTTAGAGGAAAATTCTGGAGAGAAGAGCATAGTAGTAAACAAAATTTAAAGTCAAATTATCTGGGACTACTCAATATGTAACAAGAGATTTGGTACAAAGAATTTCTCTGTAACTGAAAAGACGAAAAGTACTTTAAAATCATGGAGCTTCAGGTTTATAAGAACATCAGAGAAAATCATTTTCCATGGTCCATTTTCCAGCAATATAGCTTCCTCATATCTAGAATCATATTTTGGACAGCAGAGACATTAGAAGCTAAGGAATATGACCACTACTACTTTTCCGTGTATATTGAACTGAGTTGCTGAAAGCTTGACAGGATATGCAAATTTTCTAGTGTAGCAGGAAAGAGCTTTACATAGTGGGAAGCTCTTTTGCCAAAAGTAGGTGAGAGGAGGGGAAGTAAGCAGTTCACTAACTGACCTCAGCATCCACAATGCTTAATGTGCTCAGAGCCTTTATTTATCTTGGTGTCACATGACAGAAGTTCCTTTCTGTTTGCTTCAAGTTTAATTTGCCCAGTCTTTCTGCAGAACAGGTCAGTTTGCCAAGGAGAACAGATTCATATACTTTTGGATACTTTTGACTGAAATCATGCTTCATATGAAATGTGGAAACTGTAATATTTATTTCTTCTCTTTAAACTATTCTCTTTAATTATAAGAAATACTACCATGAACATTGACACATTTGTTTTAAACTGTTAAGAGGCTCTAATTTGTAATTAAAGCCAGTGATATTTATTAAAATGTTTCTAAAGACTAGTAACTCACTTGATCAAAAAGGGTGGTCCCAAAATACTTGCTCCAGAAATGTATGAAATAAAACTATTTGTAGGGGCTGGAGAGGAGGGCTCAGCAGTAGAATGCTTGCCTATCATGTGCAAGGAACTGGATTTGATCCCAGCGCCATATACACAACTAAGTGAAAGGAAAACAAAACCCTGGTGAAAAAATACAAATTAAGTCTCTCTTTAAAGAAAAAAAAAACTAATTTGTACACTTCTACATGACATTATCTACCCCTGTGGTTTTTTAAATCTTTATTCCATGGTAGGGGAGCTCCCGTTTGTAAAGCTCCATTTCTAGATGTTCTAGAATTCTTCCCTGTTGGTTTTTAAAAAGGCAAAGTGGATGGATGAAATAGTGTGGTTTACTTTTCTACTTATTCATCAGCATATTTTTCATTAACATATTCAGCTCACAGCAGAGTGTCAGATTTAGAGCAAGTATAGTATATCACATAAATTTATTTCTTTTTACCTTTAGTCTGTTTAGGGAGAAATAAGATACAGAATGAGAAAATTTAAATTGGAAGAGCCCTTGAAGGTTTTCTAATTCAATATTTCTTTCAAGTTTTAAATCCTCTTGCTTCGCCAGGTAACAGTTAAAGAGATCTTTCTGCTTTTGGAAAGTTTAATTATTAGAAAGTATTTTCTTATACTGAGCTCCCTTATTTAACAGCTTTTACTTTTTTGAAATACCAAATGCTATATGTGATACTCTATACTCGGAGTTATTTGATGAAAAGTCTATAATCCTGTTGCTTGAGAAACAGTGCAGAAAACAAGGCTGCTTAGCTTGGAAATGGAAAACTTTCGGGAGAGGTAAGGATACAAGAGTAGAAAGAAACACAATAATTACTTTGGTTCACAAAGAGCACATTTTAATAAGTCATATTATCCAGAAATGAAGTGGACCTCCTGCTAAGACAGGATTAGCCAACACGGACGTGTTCAAACAGAGGTTAAGAACTGCTTGTCAGAAATACTTGAAAAGGTTACCCTGATGCCTTCTAGCATTCCTTCTAGCTCTAGATCATACATATCACCGATGTTCAGTCAAAAAAGAAGAAGGCAGACCATTTTTTTCCAACTCATATTTGTACTGGCTTTAAAAATATTTGAGAGAAGGATGCTAGGAGTTAAAACCATCCCAGTCAGTGAGAACCTCTGATTGCATGAGGGGTGATGTTTATCTTCATGGTACTTCATTATTGATCTAATTTTCCCTTTCTAAACACCACCCAATTATTGTAGACCTCTCAGCATTCAAGAAAATGTCAATATGGTACCTAGAGAATATTTGAGCCGTATTTTTCTTCAACTAAGCAATCTTTCCACCATAGTGTATAGAGGTAATTTTTAAATGTTACACATTTCAAGTAAGGAAAAAAAATCACCAAATTTCCTGCTATTCACCTATTGTTGTAAAGACCTCTTAATAATTATTTTTGCTTCATGATAATCCCAATGATAAAAATAACTGAGTTTACTGCAATTAAGGGAAGCAAAATAACAATAAGAAATATGTGTCTCATGTGTTATACAATTGCCTTGGTGTATATCTGTTGCATAAATTGCTTAATTATTATTTAGAGAGAAATCTGGCTTCTTGAATTTTCTTTTTTTTGAATGAGAGAATACCTAAAATGGTAAATTCAGCCACTAGGACAGAAGTCATAATGGTTAGCAAAAAGCAAAAGGTTTTAAATTCAGAACAAACTGAGGTCCAGAAGAGCTGAGATTTCAGCTCTGCAGGGAAGCTCAGTTTCAGTTTGAATTTTAGGTATAGTTGAGAAGGGCACAGAGAACAGAAGCTAAGGAGGCGGTGCAGACTTCACTGTGGCTGGGAGACACTACGCTCTGCCTGGACTAAGAGAGGTGTGGGGAGAAGGGAAAAGGGGACAAGAAAGACAGACGAGGAATAGACAGGTATTAGGGAGTTAGACTGAAGTAACAGGACTTCAGAATCTTGGTACTTTTCTTCTAAGCCAGATAAATGCATTAAATGTTCAAGCATTAGAAAAGACAATACTAGAATCTCCAGTTGTTAGAAAGGAAGGGGTCTTGCTATAAAAACAACATGTGTTTTACAAAAAAGCTCTCTTACCAGCAAGAATTTCCAGAGAGTTATACCCTAGGATCCTGTCCCACAAAAGCAAGAGCTGATCTGTAGCTAAGTATCCGGAGAAAGCTCTAACCATCCATTTAAACGATATGCGAAGCCTGGAGGCAAAGAAAAATGCAAATTAATTCTGTCACTGGATTTTTTCTCCTCACAAAAAGGCAACAGCAGAAGAGCCCAACCAATTACATTGTTAAGGTAACTGCTTTGAGAGTCTTAGAAATCACCTGGATATTTAAACTCCAGTCTTTTTCTAAAAGTTGCAAAGGTGCAGCGGTGAGAAATTCTGAGTCCTCCAATTAGTGTTCTTTAGCTACAGCTGGAAATTTATTTATACTGGAGCCCAGCCTCTATAGAGCCCACTTCTACAGTATGTTTCTCAGAGTGTGATCAGTAAGCTGATTTTATAATGATCTTAATTCCAGGAAAGCCATGATATCTTCAATTTTTATTCAAAATACTTGATTGTTCAATGGTTTTATATATTTTTGCCAATGTATTTATTTTTGCCAATGTATTTATTTATGTACTTGAATTAAACAATCTTGCTTTTCACTTCATTTCTATAAAATAAATTTAATGTTTTTTTCACAAAAATTCTTGTTTAATAATTATTTTTTAAATTGGTGCATAATAATTACACTTAGTGGGATTCACTATGACACTCATATATTTCATTCTGTGGTACTCTCTGCTTTTTTCCCCTCTTCCCTCTTCTTCATTCCCTTTCTCTATTCTATTGTCCTTCAAATTTCATATTTCCTCTCCCCACTTTTTCCTTTTCTTCCAACTTCCACACATGAGAAAACATATGACTTTCCACTAGGTTTCAGTTATTTCACTTAACATAGTGCTCTTAAGTTCCATTCAATTTTCCGACAAATGAAAATTTCATTTTTCTTTATGCCTGAATAAAACTATTGTGTATATGTATTCCACATTTTCTTTATCTAGTCATTTGTTGTTGGAGACCTTGGATGGTTCCATAAATTAGCTACTGTGAACTGTGCTGCTATAAACGTGGTCATGCATATATTGCTATAGTATGCTGACTTTAATTATTTTGGATAAATACCAAGGAGTGGGATAACTGGGTCACAGAGGGGTTCCATTTCTAGTCTTTTGAGGAACCTCCATGGTATTATATTTTTTCAATTTAATAAATCATATTTCTACATTTTAGTCAAATGGCTACCATAGGATAGATCAAATAAAATAATGGATAGCAGTTTTAAAACACAAATAGTTTAAAGCTATTAAAACACTTTGGAAAAAAATTCTAATTTCAAACCCTTCATTTTAGTTAGGAGGTTATCAGAACTCTGAAAGATCAACCAGAAAATGCAATCAAATCCCCTTTTGCTACAAAAAAAAAAATGCTAAGAAGTATGACATTCCACTATCTATAAGTACCTTATGTTACAATAATAGTTTCTCTCTGAAATCAGGAAATGAACTCTCTAGTTCTAGTACCTCAGAAGATAACTTAGTCCCTTAATATTTCTGTATTATCTATAAGCATCTAAAAAATCACTTGACTGTCACTGAGAGGTGCTAGTCAAACTCTGTTGGAATAATTCTAGCATTATGTTGATAAATATCTGTACTACTCTCTTGAAAAAGCAAAAGAGACTTCAATATTACCTTGGATGGTGTCCTGTACTAATTCTCTTAAGACTAAAATAACCCCCAAGTTTCAGAAATTTCTCAATGCTGGATGGGTACTGTTCTAATATAACAAGTACATTTAGGCAATAGTAATGACAAATTAAGCTTGTTGGTTGGTTTTGGAGTATCTCTTTACAGATGCAAAAGAAGCTTTTGGCAACTAGACATTTTAATACTTAAAAATGCAGTTAAGTCTAAATTATTATCTTTAACTAGTTTCATTTTACCAAAATTCTCAATGCAATATTAGAGGAAGAGTATTTCCTTCCACAGAGATAATTGAGCATCAGTTTTTAAAACACAAAGTTTATTGAGGTATAATTTATGTGAGTAGAATGTACCCTTATAAGTGTACATTTATATGTTTTTTTATAATTTTTTTTTTAAACACAGAAGGATACAGAGACAGAGAAAGAAACAGAGAAATCAATTTTTATTGAGTTTTTCACATGGCTTTCATCGCTCTGACATTTGTGTACGTGGATGCTGGGGTTTGAACCCGTGTACTCGCGCATGCCAAGCAAGCACCGTAACCGCCAAGCCACCGCTCCAGCCCCCCATTTCTATAAGTTTTAATTACGTAGAAACCAAATGAAAATTGTAGAACTGAAAAATACAATAATCAAAAGCAAAAACAAACAAAAAAAAAACCACAGAAAACAAAAAACAAGTTACTGTATCGGTCTGAGAGCAAAATGGAAAGGACTGAGGAAAGAGTGAATATGGGTAAAAGATCTACAGAAAAAAATCTAATCTGAATCACAGAGGAAAAAGCATTGAAAAAATGAACAAAGCTTTGAAGATCTACAGGACAACATCAAAAGTTAACAGTTATGTCACTGTAACCACGGAAGAAAAGGAGAATGAATGGTGCAGAAAAAAATATTTGAAGGAACAATGGCTCAAAATATCCCAAATTTGGCAAAAGACATAAATCTACAGATTTAAGAAGCTCAACAAACCCTAAACAGAGTAAGTTAAAAAACAAAAAAACAAAACAAAAAACAGCCTGGATATGTGGGTCAGTTAAGCATCTCTAGGTTCGATCCCTGGTACAAAAAATAAAAGATCAAATCTTAACAGACTTATAAGGCTTGAAATCATATGAAGTGTGTTGTCTAACCTCAACAGAACTAAAATATAAATCAGTAACAGAAAGATGTATTTGGAAATTAAACAATATGCTTCCATACGACCAATGGTCAAAGAGGAAGTCACAAAAGAAATTAAGAAACATTTAGAATTGAATGAAAATCCAAAGACTACATATCAAACTTTATTGGGTGGAGTAAAATGGTAGTTTGAAAAAAATTATAATCTTTATACTTATATTAAAAGAAAAAAGGTCCCAAATCAATGATTAATGCCTACCTACAAGCAGAAAGATAACAGCAAAATAAGCCTAAAGCAAGCAAAAGGAAGAAATAAAAATAAGAGCAGAAATCAATAAAATCAAAATAGAAAAAAAAAATCAGAGCCCAAAACTGGTTCTTTCAAATAGAATAGAATAAAACTTTAGCCAGAAAAATCAAGAAAAAGAGGTATGACACAAATACTAATCTTAATAATGAGAAAGATGAAGTCACTATTGATTCTATATATATTAAAAGGTAATTAAGAATAATAAGGGAATATTATTAATAACTGTGTTCATACGTATAACCTTGATAAAATGCATACTGTTGAAAGCTTAGTCAAGAAGATATGGGGGGTTCAAAAATAAAGAAAAATACTTCAGTGAAAAAAAAAAAAGAAGATATGGGGGGGCTGGAAGAGTGGCTCAGCAGTTACTCGCTTGCCTAGCATGTGCAAGTCTGTGGGTTCAAACCCCAGCACCACGTATACAATGAAGTTTCTGAGCTACAAAAGCCACATGAAAAGCTAAAACTGATTCTATCTTTCTCTCTTTAAAAAAAAAAATAGATACCTGACTAGTCCTATAACTATTAAAGAAATTAAATTAAAAACCTTTTAATAGGATCAGTTCATTTATGAAAACTTTTAAAAAACTGATTTGTACCATAACAATAGGAATTGTAATATTTCCACTTCCATTAGAATGTTAATGTTTATCATAAGTCATTGAAATAAACTTGTTCCTTTTAATGACAAAAGTGTATAAATAGATTAGAAAAAATACCAGACTTTTAGTTTCTAGCAATAAACTAAATGTCTTCAACCTGGTGAAAAAAGCTTAGTATGGAGAAGACAAATCCTACATTATTCTATTTCCCATTAACTCCTTTTTGTGGCCTCAGAATTAAAGTTTTTTCAAAAGGAAATTGTAAGTCCAGCTCTCCAACATGTCAGCATAGGAACCAACTTCCTTAATAAGATCCTAAAGTGCAAGAAGTAAAACAAAAGATCAACAGGTAGGATGGCATCAAATTAAAAAGCTTCTGCACAGGAAAGGATACAAAAGCTTGAAGAGAGCCTGTAGAATGGGAGAAGATCTTTTCCACCTATTCCTCAGATAAGACATTCATATACAAAACATACAAAGAACTCAAAAACCCCAAATAACCCAATTAATAAATGGACTAAAGAACTAAACAGGTACTTCTCAAAAGAACCACAAACGGTCAACAAATTATCAAGAATACAAATAATAATAAATGTTGGTGAGAATTTGAGGAAAAATGTACATTCATATATTATCAATTTGCTTGGAAATTAGTGAAATCACTCTGGAAAAAGCAGAATGGAGATTCCTCAAACTAGGAACAGAATCACCATATGACTTAGCTCTCCCACTCCTTGGTAAATAACCAAAAGGTTTAAAATCAGCATATTATAGTGACAAAGACATCAATGTTTACAGCAGTACGATTCACAATAGTCAAGCTATGCCCTTCAACAGATGAATGGATAAAGAAAATGTGAGACAGACACACACACACACAGGAGTATTACCCAGCCATGAAGAATGATTATGTTACAGCATTTGCCAGATGGAACTGGAGGCTATCACAATAAGTGAAATAAGCCAGTCCCCCAAAGTCAAAGGTCAAATGCTTTCTCTAATATGTGGAAGCTAATCCAAAGTAAGTCAGGGGTGAGGAGGAAAAAAAGTGCCCTCTTCTATAGGGGAACTTGGTACCTCCAAAGAGTGGCCTGGAACAAAACACGGATAGATCATTTTGAAATTTCTGTTGCTTTAAACACAGTTATTTGAAAGGAGAGCGACGGAACCCGTAATATTGAAGTCCAGAGCTATTCTACATATTCATCTATAACTTGCTGAGGCCAGAGAACAAAATTCAACTTCTAGAAGGACAATCATGGATAGTTAAACAATTTTGTTTCCTTTAACCAAAGACTATAACCTATATAACTTTCATAAGATATTCTCTGATACATTTTTCTATACAGACTTAATTTCAGCATTATCACATGTTTTAGGTTGAATTTGTTTCCACAAACCTCTGCCTCAGTTTCGGCTAACACACTTTTTCTTTATGAATAGAAATCGGTTTTGGTGGTTCTTGTACCACAGACAAAAATCCTAGTGAATAGAATTTATTAGGATTTTGGTAATTCAGGAATTTTTTGGACAATGTAATTACAATTTACTACTTGATAATTATTGCTTTATTGAAGAAATTATTAGCTTATTTTTTCTGTAGAATTACTGCAGGCTTTACTCTGATGAAAAAAAAGAGCTTTCTGATATAAAACTATTCTTCAATTAAGAGAATAAAAAATACTCACGGTTGAGCCCCAATTTCTCGTAGATGATAAAAGAGTTGAGGGAGATACGTTTGAAGAAGGGTTTCAAACAGTAAACACAGTGACACAATACCCTGGATATAATAAGGAATCATAAAGGAAACAGGTTAGTGTTGGAAATTAACTATGCCAACTCATTACTCAAAATGGGAAACGAGAAAGACTGTGAACAAAAATATTCTTTGCATTGTTGAATAGTCAAAAACAGGGAATGCACTAATGGATCCCTAACACTGTATTTAAAGATAACTTTTACCTCTCCTTATGTACTCATAGGCATGCTAAGGAGTCTCTTTTTAAACACAGTAGGCTCCCTCCCCAGCCTCTATGTACTTGGAGACCAAGGCAACATCACTTTACAGATAACCTGCTATTTTGCAAGACACATATTATCACTTAGGCCCAGAAAAATTAGCTTTTTTTTTTTTTTTCTTGAATGCATTCCAGCTTCAAAGTATTTTCCTGGTGCTATGGCCACATCCTTTGCTCTCTCCACATGTCTCTTTTCCTCCAGCTTCACCCTTTGAGGAAAATATTTGCTGTACTTCTCACTCCTTTGAAAAGACTAATTGTTGACTGCCCGAAATTTGCATAAGGAAGTTATCAAATAAGAATGCTTCATTACTTAGCATAAAGTTGGGTTTTTTTTTTAAACTAAAATCTAGTTTTTGTGAAGAGCGTTGTTTGTGAAGTACAAGAAGTAACTAAGCAGATGGTTTTTCAACTGTTTATTATTTGACAACTCTGAATAAAGCCTATTTTGCAGCTTAGCATTCCTTGGGATTGATCCTGGTAAAGAAGTTTTAATCTTCTTTTTGAATTTCTGAAGAAATAAGGTTGACATGGCTCCAAATAGTTCAGTGTGGCTTCCAGCCAGCACTTCCACTGAATGAACAAAGGGTTGAGCAGGGCAGGCCTGATCAATTAGCTGAAAAAGGGCACCTCTTCAGCGACAGAGAAGGGATATCCAGGGCTGCTCAGGGTCAGGCTTCAAGCTCTGCACACAGAGAACAGCATGCTATGAACTGGACAGTTGTTTTTTTGTTTTTGTTGTTTTTGATTTTGAAGAGCAAAACGGCATAGAATATAAGAGTAAAAAATCTGACTCTAACTATGAACTATTAGAGACTTATTAATTATGAATATGATTATTCTAAATTAACCATTAATGTAAGGAAATAACTAAATCAATTTCTCTTAGAAGAAACCTGAGATAATTGATGGTGCTTTGTTTATCTGTGACATCCTAAAACTCTTTACTTGCCAACTTTCATCAGCAATGCAGGAGAACAAAACTGGAGACAAGGAAAGTGGAATAGGAATACAGAGTCTTAATTAAAAAAAAAAAGCTATTTGACTTAGCAGTAGCAATATAACCTTCTCCTTGGAGAAAACTGGTATCCCTTACATATATTCCAGTTAAATAGTTCTCCTAGAGAGGCAGTCAAGTTATCTACAAGTAGGTCATAGCAGATTCAAAGCTGGGGAAAAGTATAACAGAGTGAAATAAACATTGCCTTTACTGAGGTTTATGGGAAAGCGGAAAAAGATATGATAAAGAAGCAGAAAAAAATTCAAGCAGATAAAAATATTCAACTCCTAAAAAACTTTTCCTTGACCCTCATATTGAGGTTAAAGGAGCTTTGCATTGAATAAATACAAAGGAAACATCTAGTATAATAACTGATAATTCGTCAAACATGAAATTGAAAAACAAGACAAAAACAAAATGTTTGATTTTCATCAAAAAAAGAAGAGATGATGGTAACTATAATAACAATATCAACAAAAATAGCAGCCATTTATTTACCAAGTACCTGCGATGAGCCAAGTCTTAACTACACCAGGTGCTATGTAGACCTCTCTATAGCACCAACGATGATATAGTACAAACCTCATTTCATAGATGAGCAAATCAGCACTGAGAAGGCAGGCATCTTTGTAAAGGATAGTAATGCTGATACTCTGTTAGTCTTTGAGTATATAAACATAAATTAAAAATAGCTAAGTAAAGCCTTTTTCCTAATTATCACCAAAAGTAATTATCATTTTCTTCTCTTTCATTTATTCTACAGAAACACGTTGCTTGACATCACAAATAACTTGTTGCTTTATAATTTGAGTAGGAGACTTTTTCTTAAAGGAAAGAATAGAGTCTGATTAGAGCCAACTGCTTATGAACTTACAGAAGGATGAGAAGAGATGGAATGGAGTCTGAAGAAAAAACGCACATACATCTCACGGAATATCTGATACAATTTGTAAGGTTCATGATACAGAAAACAAAGTGGTGCGACTGAAAGAAAAATATTAATTGATAACACTGCAAAACAAATCCGTAATATATGAAACAACATAACACTATTTTATAGTAATCATATTCATTCACAGACAAGTTTAAAATCAGACAGTTTTATTTTGGTGCAGATGAAAGTTGAGTCAAATTATAAACTATTATAATCCCCATTTAACAGTAGACTGAGAATGATATAACAGAATTATATAGATATTAAAAATTAAAAGTAACTTTTAAGAACTACATTAAGTCAACTCCTTTTTCCTTTTTTTTTTTTCAGTAGTGGGATTGAATCCAGGGGTGCTCTAGCACTGAGTTACATCCGCAGGCCTTTTTATCTTGAATCAGGGTCTTACTCTCAGCTCCCTTGGCTGGCCTTGAACTTACAATATCACCTGGAAACTCCTTCTTTTATTAATTGAAGTAGTAAGAAAGTGATAATTAGGCAACTCATTTTTACTTTGTCCCACAAAGGATTCACGCAACTATTCAAAGTTTTAAATTATGGAAATCAGGTAAATAAAATATAAGATGATTTATGACAATCTTTTAGAATCAAGGACTTCAATTAACACAAACTGAAACTAAAGATTAAGAGTAATATCTTTACATTTTGGCCTATATTGTCATATCTTTACATGTAGCAAGACGCTTTTCACTGACTTAGAAAACAATGCTCTGGCAGAGGACTTAATTCTCTAATAAACGGTGAAGTATATTTTCTTCTGCACCTAGTTCTTGGCAAATATGCACAGGTGGGTCAAGTCAACCAGATATCTCACAGCAGGATGTCAGAAAGTGCTAATCTGGGAGACTGACCTGACCACAGACTATTCTGTGCTGACAAACATTGCCACACTTTCCTTCTTGTCAAGCTTCATGAATTTTATATAGCGCAAACATGTTCATAATGCAGAGACACAAAGCTGCATTACTTAAGTATTAATTTTAATAAAATGTCTTGCTTATAGGGTTGTTTAAATGATATAAATTCAACAAATCAGAGGGCAGTTGGCATTAAGTAAGCAAGGAGAACAGCTGGCTAATTTAGCTCTTCCTTTTTGACAAAATGAAAGGAAAAATGGTAAAATATTTTAAATGTTTGTATGTGTAAATATTCAATTACAATTATCTGAGACAAAGGGCAGTGCACACAGTATTACTGATTAATAAGTCACTGAAAACTAACACTGCAAATAAGAAATATTACATTTTCTGAAGGGCAAGAGAAAAACATTTTTAGGGGAGTTAAAATAAATACAAAAGTAACTACATGTATACATATATACGTATAGAAAAACATGTAATATATACTTTATATAGAGATATAAAATTAAAAAAGATAGGCATGCCCTACCATTTCAAGACTAATTTTTAGAACTCATCAAAATAAGTGGCTGCTTATTAAAGTTGTCCAAATTAGGGTATTCCATATTTTAAAAGAATACTTCATGTTCTAATTGCAATAACAAAAAGAGAAAGCAGTGTGGCACGAAAAATTCAAAGTGAAAGTTTAGAACTCATTTACATTTTTAAAATGATGCATATTTCTAAAGTTATTGATACACAAAAATCTGTAAACTGACTCTGAAGATTATATGGGGTTCACTAATTTTTTTTTGTACCCGGAATTGAACCCAGGGTACTTTACTACTGAGCCACATCCACAGCCCTTTTAATATTTTATTTAGAAATGGGGTCTTGCTAAGTTGCTGTGGCTGGCTTTGAACCTGCGATCCTCCTGCCTCAGCCTCCTGAGTTGCTGGGATTACAGGCGTGCATCACCGCACCCAGCAGGTTCAGTAATTTTTAATGATCATTTCCTGTTTTAGGAATGAAGAGAAAATTGAAAAATAAACACATTTCTACAAACATATAATAAAAAAAAAATTTGAATTATTAGTCAGGATAACAACTGACTAATGTTGTTATCCTTTACATAGGAATGTTGAATTCCTTTACATAGCTATGAAATAGAAAAGCTTTATTATATGTAATACTTTAAAAAATCTCTGTGACTCAATTTTTTAACGTCAAGCATTTCCCCCTACTTCTTCTATAAAAATAAATTTAGTTAATTGTTTAACTAAATACTGTATTGTAGGAACTTATTTATGAGATAATATACTATCTACATAATAAAACTTTATTAGTTTGTATAAATAAGAAAGCAGAAGGCAATTTAAAATTTTGAATAAAATTTTTAAAAATTTATATAATTAAAAAATAAAACAAAAAACAGAAACTAAAAGCAAAATGGCAAAGTAGTACCAACTTGAGTACCTTAGAGATGATCTGTGATTCTTCTAGTATACTGGTTCTAAATAAGTGGTTACTGCTAAATTTAATATCTATGGATGCTTAAAACAGTTTTCTAAAATAGTTCACCAAAACTATATCAAACATTTTGCACCATCTATTTCCTGAGGTCATATTTTCCCCTCAAGTGTATAAACCTTAGCCTATTTAAAAGACCATGAATGTAAATAGGCAGAGCCTAACTCAATGACTTTTTTTTTAATTTGGTGGTACTGAGGATTGAGCCCAGGGGCTCATCCCCATCTCTTTTTAAATTTTATTTTGATATAGGATAGGGTCTCTTGAAATTGCCCAGACTGGCATCAAATTTGTGGTCCATTTCCTGTAGTCTCCAGTGTAGCTGGCATTACAGGTCTGTGCCACCCAGCCTGGCTTGTTTGTTTTATTTGTTTTAATTTTTGTGGTGCTGGGTTTGAATGTAAGGCCTATGCATGCTAAACAAGTGTTCTACTGCTGAGCTATATCCTCAGTTCTCCATGATGGATTTTGAGCAAAGAATTGTTAGAAGATTTACACTTCATGGCATCAAGTTTTGTATCATTCAAATCACTCAAGTGCACCTAAAAACTATTTACTTGAAAAATCCTTGCAGTTGGAATTATTAAAATAAAAGGACAAAAGGGTTAACATTTTTGTTATTAGAGGTAAAAAATTTATATTCTTAAGTTTTTTAGGTTTTCTATTTTAGATTTTTCAACATTTATAAAAGAAAAAAATGCTGGAAGGTAACTATGTATGAAATTTTGATTGCTCTAGAAAATAGAGTGCACTATATAACTCAAGCCTGTGGCCAACACCACTGAGATACTATAACCTAGTGCCTAGGTCCTCAGTATCCTTCTCATTGTATGTGTGTTAAAAAGTTTTATAATGTCATTTGCCCTGTCTGATGAAAAGAAATTTATTGCTGATTCTTATTGTAAATGTAAAACATTAAAATATTTCTGTTTACTCTAAAGGGAAGGGGTAGAAATAAAGGGGACAATAACAAGTCTATATGTAATGCATGAACATGTTAAAATTTAGTGACATTAAGGGTAGAGTATTCCTTCTTTTCCTAGTCTCCATTAAGCTTCTTGCATTTCTCACTTGGTGACAAGTGGGGCCCATGAGGCACTCAGCGTTCTCCCTCTTGCACAGGCCTTTTCCAGAGGGTGACCAAATGCTCCAGTGTCATTGCTGCTGTGCACATCAGTGATCTGGAGAAATTGTGACCTCAAAGTCAGTGTTGTCCCTCCCTTCAGAGTCTTTCTGATGTATTATTATTATTTTTAAAGACTCAAGTGGGAATTAGTTCAGGAATTTAAGCAAACTGATTTTATACCAACTAGAGGTAACTTAATGTGTGTCTCTATTCCACTGGATTAGAATCAGATAGTAAATCCCAAAAAAAAATTATAGTGTGTTCTAATTCTAATCAAATACTCATCACCTAAACAATTACAATGACCTTTCAGTTTTGACTTTTAAAAGTTGGACATATAAACAAATACCAAGCTCACTGTTTAAAAATGTTCATAACAATTTGTTAAGTGTGTGGGTGATGTAATACACAGTGTAATCTTTATGTTTAAATTTCCAAGGTGTAATAAACACAATGAATATTTTAAAAACCAACTTACCATACATGGAAAATCCATGAAAAGGAATTACACCTAAAAAAAATAAAAAAGTATTTCTTTTCAATAAGTAGTATACCTCTGCTTATTAAGTAAACTTTAAAGAATTAAAACTGCAAACAAGGGCTAGAGCTGTGACTCAATGGTTACAGCACTTGCCTGGCATACACAAGGACCTGGGTTTGAACCCCAGCACCACAGACACAACTAACTGATGGTGAAGCAAAGGCCAGATGAAAAAATAAATAAAATTGATATTCTCTCTCTCTTTCTCTCCCTCTCAAGAAAAACAAAACCACCAAAAACTGCAAATAGAAGCATTTCCTATTTTTTGCTTTAACTTTGTTCACTAATGTGAAAAAGACTTAGTGACGGTAACCAATAAGATATGTTTTTAAATATCTTTAGAAAAGCAAACTCAAGTTCTTTGAAATATATCCATTTAATTTTATATTGATATTCTAGAGCAATTAAAACTGAACACACACACACACAGGACAAAAATATAACACGGCAGATCAAAGAACTAAGTTTAGGAACTGATTATGGTGGTCTTAGAAAGTCAATAGAACTGACAGTGTCATTTCTGATACAACTTCATTCTGTTTACTGGAATGCAATCTGTTAAAAAGTTAATGAGGGGGCTGCAGCGGTGGCTCTGCGGTTATGGCGCTTGCCTGGCATGCGCAAGTACACAGGTTCAAACCCCAGCACCCACGTACACAACTAAGCGTTAGAGCAACTAAAGCCATGTGAAAAACAATAAAAATTGATTCTCTCTCTCTCTCCCACTGTCCTTCTTTCTTTAAAAAAATAAAAAGTTAATGAGCTTTTCAAGGCACTTCTTGAAAATATCACTTTACAGAACACACCATGGATGTTTAAGGGAACTTAACTGAAAATTATATCATGGGATGTGGTTTAAAAGAAATACTGGCAAGAAAACGGTACAAATTCAGTATAATCTTTGGCAAGAATTACACACAAGTACACATCCTTTTCAGAGAAATACTCAAAGAATAACTTAGTGTGCAAAACACATTGTCATATTGCACATGAAAAAAATCAGACTCTGCACAACCTAGGTTCAAAATACTATATCTCTAACATATACCACCGTATATCTAACACTGCACTACATCAGGCTGCCAAAAGTATGGAAGAAAGTAGTTTGCTTTTTTGAAAAACAGTATAAAAATGTTTTATTCATTTGACTTGTTTAGAGACAAAGACTTAGTGTTGGCAGGTCATCTAGAGTAAGTTCTAAGAAATGATAGTTCAGTCTCAGTTGAAAACATGTCCAGCATTAGGGGACGTGTTAACTCCCAATGTAACTAGTGTAATTTTGCACAGGTTAATTTGGGGAGTTATTTCTCATGCAAAGTCAAACTCTGGCTCCCTGTAATGACTACTACTTATTCCTAGTTCTAACCACAAAGCGCACACAGAAAAGTCTAATTTATCTTCTACAGTACAAGAAAATGTTCAGAAACATTTGTTCCCTCTCCAGCCCTGTCAGCATAGGAGCTTTTCATTCTAAGGCTTTATGAGTTTCTTTAATTGTTACTCGGATGAAGAGATTTTAAATGGCTTTCTATTCAATTTTCCTCTGGGAAAGTCAGTTTATCACAGTAATTAAAAGGAATGGCTAAACCCTCTTAGCATTTTCTCCTCTATATACCCCACAGGTAAGGCAGTACATTTGGGCAGTGGTTTCTGGACCCAGGCAAAGGTCCAGAGAAGTCCATTCTTATCTCTCTTCCATTTCTTCTTTGGTGAATCATTCTAATTGGAGATAATTCTGGATCTTCATCTGTTATCGAAAGTGTTCCTGATTTCATGTTACTAGGAAATTTGATAGGTATACTATCTATGTCCTCATCTAAGACAATATAAAAATTCTGAACAAGAGAGGGTAAGAACAGTAATTGTTATAAGAAACCTCCTTCCATGTTGATATCAGTTAATCAGTCAGTATCATATGGTAATACGTGCATGACTGGGTGTGAACCAGTTTTAGTTGGCTTCATCTGACACTGCCTGGAGAGTTTTGCATGTATTTGTATAAGTTTCTTAACTTCTCTAAGCTTCAGCTACTTTATCTGTAAAGCAGAGATAGTACTAGAACCTACTAAGGATGATTAAATGAGATAATGGCTATTGCTTCATCATTAATAAATAGCTTAGGCCTGAAATAAATGCTAATTGCTAGTATTACATTCATAGAGTAGTTCACATTTCTTTGTTTTTAGATGTAATTTAATTTAAAAATACTATGAGGAGGGGCTGGAGCGGTGGCTCATTGGTTATGGTGCTTGCGTGGCATGCATGAGTACTCGGGTTCAAACACCAGCTCCACATACACAACAAAGTGTTGGAGCAACGCAAGTCACATGAAAAACTAAATAAAGTTGATTCTTTCTCTCTTAATGTCCCTCTCTTTATTAAAAAAAAAATACTATGAGGAAAATCCGTTTTTTTTTTTTTTCTTAACTAGTATGCCAGACCAACCAGTTTCAGAAGTTTGTGTAGCATCACTCTGAACTTTGCAGGCTACAGTTCTCAAGGCCTCCCTTTTCCCGTTTCCCCCTTGTCTGAGCACATTGCTCAGATTTATATAGGCCAACTTTGTCTGAATCCTGTGTTGCTTATCAATTTTCTTGCTGATCTCTATTTGGCCCTATTCTGTTAGAATTTTCCTATTTTGCAAGTGTTTTAACAACCATTTGTAGACCTGTATGAGAAGGCTGTCACTGACATGAACTCTCCCATTTGTCTGCTCTTCATATTTCACTTTTTCCTTCTCTTTCAGCATCAGAGGAAAACTGATACTGAAAAACTGGCTAGTTGTAGAAAAAGTTTGCCAATCCCTGCTTTGGAATGCTGCTCCTATCAATTATCCTTCCTCCTTCTATGTCATTATTCAATGAATATGCATTGAGCCCTACTATGTGTTGAATACTATTTTAAGCACTGGAGCTGATCTTTTATTAATAAGAAAAATCATCATAAAGTAAGTGAGTACATGCTAGATAGTTTTAAATGCTACAAAGAAAAATAACAGAGGGAAGAGAGAGGATGGGGAGGTCCAGGCTAGGCAGGAGCAGAATAGGCATCACTGAAGGAAGAGCACTGGAGATACGGAGGTGAGAATCCTTGGGCTTCATGGGATCATTGTCATCGACTGGGATAAGTTTTTAGAGTGTAAGTAGTCTTGAAGTGGACAGTGGTAGGATCTGTTCTTCAGAGACAGATGGATAAGTTGTATAAAAACACTTATATCACAGTACTTACATCTCTTATTTCACAGTAACCTTTCAGCCAAGGATATTGTAAATATCCTTACATATGATCACGATCGTCATCAAAAGTCCAACTTCTTCCCAGACTCTATTTTTCTGTCAAATGTATAATTGCTCCTTCCTTTGAAGTCAACTTAATTTAAAAAAAAATTGTATTCACTCCCTGTATTTGTTTATATACCCGGAAATGCTTGTAAACAATATCCCACTTCTGTGGCCCTATAACTTATCATCACTAAATCTGGGGGTCTTGTTTGTGTATTGTAGTTAATGGCCTCACAGCAACTGAAAGTTCCTTCTCAAATACCGTGGCACTGATGACATTATGCAATCAGGATTCTTGACATTCAGAAACTTCTACTGTTCAGCTTTTTGTTTTTTGGCTATGTCTCTTCTGTCTACTCTAACATAGCTACTTTCAGTCAGACTTGTTTTCCTTCTTTATCAATATTAATCTATAACCCAAACTTCAACAGCCCAGTATCCTGAGCCTCTTTCTGGATACTCTATTTCTATAAATGATTTGCTACCTCCTTTGTCATTCAGGGCAGACAACTTTCAGCCATTTCTGGTCTGGTGTTCTTTCACAGCCCTGACACCTAAATGTCATGTGTCCCTTTCTGGTCCTTGTAGGATAATGGGTACTTAACTCTTCAACCTAATCCAGTAGCTCCATTCTTCCTCTACCCCATAAACATGCCTCTAACCCTTCTAAACTGACTGTCACCCATTCTATCTCTGGGTACAGGACAACAGCTATACACAATGCTTTTCTCCACTTCCAACACTCCCTGACTCAACCCTTCAAGATTTTAAACAATACTCCTCCTAGAAAGATCTGGGCAGTTCCCTGCTTCTTGTCCCAAGTGATTAATTCATGAACACTACTGGGTCAGCTGACCTTGGTCTGACTGAGGAGTGTCTGGATGGCAGGTGCAGTGCAGTTCTGGCTCCACCACCTTTTGCCTGTAGATATGTGGGTAAGTTTCTTAACCCATTTCCTCATCTTGAACTGCTCTTAGAGGAAGGAAGATAGGATTGGGCTGAGGTCCAATCCTCTTGCTCTACCCCCACCTTGGAGTCAAAGTCTCTTTTTCGAGATCATACCCCATGTACCAGGACACTGAAATTCCCAGCCCAAAAGTTCCTAGCCAGCTCCCAGGATTTGCTCTTTTTGATGGTGTCACCTTCTGATGAGTATATACTCCAGGATATAGAGGTGACAAAAGGGTGGCAGTTTGTGGAAGCATGAAACCTGTACAAGATGAAAAGTGGGTGGGGACAGTTTGGGTTAGGAACAGCTGAGGAGTCTGAGAATTCTGAATTTGAATCTGGCTTCCAGAATGTTATGAAGGTACACTGTGGTATATGTGTCAAGGCAGGAAAACAGAGTAGACTTCAACAGTTTATTAATCCGCTTAGTTTTTAAATATTTACACTTATGATAGGTTTGCCTTCATTTATGCCACTGCCCTAGGTCCTTTAAAGGTTCAGAATGAAACCTACTTTCATCGATAAAGTGGTGACAATACCAACAAGATGGTGGGGATTAAACATGACACTGTGTAGCATGATACTTATTACAAAGGTAATACTTAACACATGCTATTTTCCTTCCCTTATATTATTGCCCTATAATCAGTTTTTATTTTTATCTCCCCCAAATAAATCCTTTGAGCACAGGAAATATTTCTTATTTATCTCTATCCTCAGAGATAAACAAAGCTCAGTATATAACAGGTGACTATTAAATGCTTGAAGAATGAGCATATGAAGCCCTAGAAAATCTGCCTCTACCATTTATTTTCTCACCTACTGCCAGGACCTGTAATCAGGCTCTGATGAGCTCTTTTTTATCATCCTGTGAGAGTGTCTTCTGATTGGTATTCTTTCCTCCAAAATCTCGACTCCCAAATCAACTTTGGAGATGGTTCAAATTATCTTGTGAAAATATTGATGAACCTTGAAAAAGACCTCTATACCTATTATTCACCTCTGATTATTCATCTACCTATCAAATATTTACTGAGCTCTTACTTATTCAATTAACCAATAGATAAAAACCTACTAGGTAGCCTCTGGAGATATTATAATGAATATATCATTGTCCCTATGTTTATGGAATTTAAATTATGGCCTTGTAATATCAGCTAACTGTCTAGAGTGGAATTCAAAACCTTTGAACTGGTCCTAAACATTTATAATCAGGTCCTGAACCCTGAGAAGCACCTACTTTCCCTTTGTCATACCCTCTGGACTCCATATCCTTTGTGGTATAGCCATTCTAGATGACTTGTCATCACCAGACCTCTTCGTGCACTTTCAAACTTTGGTAGCTTTGAGCTTCATAATTCTGTATACTGTTCAACCTACCAAAATCTTACCAAGGAGTTATAACCTCAAAAACATTTTCTGATCTCATAATCATAATTAAATGTTCATCTTTTGGATTTTTCTGCCACTTTTTTCATAATTCCAACACTATTCTTTCACTATATTTTGTGTTAGAATCAGCAGTTTTTAACAAATTGTTCTAAATGACTGGAAATGTATTTTGTTTATCTCCATATATCTCATAGTCCTGTACACATACTGATGATTAAAATATGTTTGCTAAACAGGGAATAGATAAATAAATGACCAGAGGAGCATAAAGTAAGAACTGGCCTCTAATCAGGCGATTAGAACTGCACTGAGGGTTTAACACAAACTAGCTAGTGACAGAAAAGCCATCCAACCTCCAGAGCTTTAGTTACTCATCTGATGAATAATGGGACTAAGATTATCTCTAAAGTAGCAGCCAACTAAAATTCATGTTAACAGTTATGTCTAAAATAATTGCAAAAAATTGTGAGACTTGATGAAAACTGTACATATAAAGATCTTCCAGTGGTAAGACTCTACCAAATTAAAGGTCCTCTGCTCTTTAGAAACTGAAAATTAAAACCAGATGAGATTGATATTGAAGGTATTTTTTCCGAAAGTCAACACAGTCATCAGCCCCATCAGCTCTCATGAGCACCTAGAGAGCTCAAAGACCATCTTTCTTCAAGTATCTTTCTTTATATCTTTGAATTAATCTTATTTTCTCCTGTGAACACCTATATTTGAATTTCTGCCTTTGCTGCTTCATTTTCTTTAGTAATTATAGAACAACCAAATAAAAATCATTGAGTTCTTTATATATAACCTAATCAATAAATGGGCAAAATGAACTGAACAGACATTTCTCAAAAGAAGAACACAAATTGCCAACAAATATATATAAAAAAACTGTTCAACATCCTTAGCAAGTCAGGGAGATGCAAATCAAAACTATACTGGTATTTCATTTTACTCCAGTTAGAATGGCAATCATCAAGAACATCCTCCAGAAACTAGGGATGAGTCCACCATATGACCCTGCTATTCCACTCCTGGGTATCTTTCCAGGGGACTTAGAATCAGCACATTATAGTGACACAGCAGCACAATTTCATAGCAGCACAATTTACTATTGCTAGGCTATGGAAACAACCCAGATGTCCCTCACTGGAAGAATGGATCCAAAAACTGTGGTACATTTATACCATGGAATTTTACACAGCAATTAGAAACAATGATATTGCAGCCTTTGAAGGTAAATGGATGGCTATGGAAGAGATCATGCTGAGTAAAATCAGCTTAACCCAGAGATCTAAGGGTC